>OZ025267.1:4389768-4692268 GCA_964019165.1 Mastigias papua
ATGAGGCAAACAGAGGACAAAAAGCAGCCAGTCAAACTGATAAGCGTCAATGCTACTTTGTGCTGCTCAGGTATCTAGAAAAAGAGATGAAGGTAGACTTGGAAATATTGATATCTGACAAATAAGATAACTGTCATTCTTGACAGCAATATGTGGCTTTGCAATTAGCTCCCTTTTAATCATTCCTGTTTCACAGTGCAGAGCTTTTTCCGGAGGGTAGAGAAAATTCGGCACTAGTTGAGTGCACTGTACCTCTCTTTTCACTATCAGGATGTACTGAATTCGAGTCTCACCCTAAGGTAATTGCATATTGGGCAGTTGGGCCTTTGACAACTATCTACTAGCAACACGATGGCTTATACCCACATTTCCCAACCTGGGAGGACCTCCCCCTAATGGAGAGACTGTAACTTGTAAAGGAAAAAAGGCAAAGTAGGGAAATAGGGGTATATCATCGATGACAAATGACGTGTTTTTATGGTAAGTCCTATACCAGTATAGCCATCCTAGCTGACCTGTTATATATTTTACGTGATCACTTGGGGTTCCCCTGTCACCTGATGTTGTAGTAAAATAAGTGATAGGCATATAGCAACACTGTTTATGGAGTCTAAACTTCTTAATGACGCCAGCTACCTTAGTGAGGGGAGAATCTCTTTTATTGCAGTCGATAAAAGAGGGAATATGAAGAACAAGGTTGGGACATGGGGACCAAGATGACAGAAAAGTAAGAAAATGTAATGACGTGCACAAGTTTAATGGCATGCTAATTTCAAGCTACTCCAATTAACAATCGTCAGGTTATTATTACTCTACTTATTCCCTTCTTTACTCACCAAGACAACCATTAGCCCTTTCAATCTATAGTCCCCTTAAAGCTTTCACGATTACGTCACAATGCTATAACTAAGAACTAAAGCAGAGTGCGCTGGCTTCCTGAATCTTGGTTAATTGTAAGCGGCAATATTCATGGAATTGCACGACAGTTTTGAAAAATTTGAAAGAAGTAATGATTGCAGTTCCTAAATGAGTCTCTTTAATTAATTTTCTACTTCCGTGGTGGCCGCATTTCTCTGACACAGTACAATGACCATTTTACACAAGCGTCATTGGGGGATTTTCCTAAAATGCAAAAGCATGTCTACTGGAAAGTTAGGAATCAATTTGCTAAAAAGAGTCACTAGCAGGCACCAAAAGGGTTGGCAGTTACCTTCTTCGATTCAGAGACTCTGAATAAAACAGCAAAGTCGGTAAGATGGTTGCAATGACAAACAGTATGTGTAAAATTTGAAGTGGATACAATGCAACCATCAGAAGACCAGGATCCTTCTGAGGGATTACTGAAACAAAAATAAAAAATTCAGAGAAAGGTTTTACTCACTGCTAAAGTTTCGTTTCATTTCATTAAAATTGGCACGATAAAGGTTTCAGCTAAATATCTAAACTGCTTTAGACATCACCTTGTAAAAACATATATCTAAAAGCTATATAATACTACAAGTTCAAAATCTTATATGCAATATGTTACAATTTCATATTAGATTAAGAGGAAAACGAGTTGATGTATCGAGATATTACAATAGCAAAAGAGACTTTCAGCAATTTAATACAGGCATACTTTTCAAACTATTCTACATCACAGTCTCATACAATATACTATATCGAATCAAGGTTCCCCGTAGGGCCAAATATATGTTATGATAAACGAACAAAGTATGCAAAAGCTGTCTCATTTAAAGATGAAATTGCTCCTACCTCTGATTAACTTTCCAAAATACACATTCAGGGCTCGTAGAGTTGGGACTTTCCAAATGGGTTAGTGTTATTTCGACAGGCCGCAGCAGTTTGCCAGAGGGATGTGGGTAAATTGTCGTCGACAGAACTTTACTATTAAGCGTAGCATTGCTAAAAGGTAAAAGAAATTTGATAATGACAGGAGTATAATTTTTGTGAAAAATGTAAGTCAAGACACACTGATTCGTATTTGAGGAACAGACCAGAGATAAAGTGAGCGTATTGCTATGGGGTACAAAGGCAGACATCAAAGACAGTTAACTAAAAAGTCAATTGCTTTTTGGCGATCCACCAACATCCCATTTGCAAACTGAGATTAAATATTAAGGCATCGTAATTCACTTTGACTGTAAATGCGATGAAGTCAAACGTTGCAAAATGTTTTTCAGCAAATGCATGTCTAAATATTGCTTTTCATACTAATCACATTACTTCATAACTCTTTAGCAAGTTTCAGGCGGACAATTTCAATAATGAGAAACTGAAGTGGTAATGAGATGCGTACGAGATACAGATTGATACTCACACGAAATCGTTAGTCGCATTTGAAGTATACATTTCATAGATGGCATTGTAAACTATTGAAATGATGGTGCCATTCTCTGCGAAAATGAAAAATAAATTTACAAGCTGAAAAGCTCAAACGAGACATATGGAGTCCTCAAGAGGAAAATTGGGACGCATTGAGTTTAAAGACAGAAATGAACGACCAGTGGTTTAAATGACCACTTGAATGAAACTGAGGCTATCTAAAGGAGATGGTAGATAATATAAGTACTAACAGCTGTCTCAGTAGCACTGAGAGTGAGCAGCGGTAAAATATTCCAGGCTCCCAGCCTGAGAGGTAGGGGATCCAAAAGTTATGACATGATTCATTGATGATTGCAATAATTTGCGTAAGAGTGGATTACCTGCTAGTGAGTTCGTAAATATATCTGATGGCAACTTTATGCTATCTGTAATATTCAGCTTGCTGGCAGGGTCTGGAAATGTGTATCCATCAAACTGTTTGGTAGAGACGACTGAAACTTCCATATCTGAAGAAAATATGACATTTCATAAAAAAGATTAACTGCATACTTTCGACTTCATACTTAGTCTAATTGACCCTACTCATACCACGCTTTTCCATTCAAATTCCGAGATTATTTCAAATTTACAAAAATTATTTCAATAACTATATACGATGGGGGGGAGGGGGGCTCTCTCCTCGATTAGTTTAACTATTGAGGGAGCGCCTCCTATTAAAAAATTTAATTTATTCCTTGCGTGTAATTCATTTTTTCACTTCTTTTTGTTACTATCAAATCATTGCACTAATCCTGCATGTAAGTTTTTCTTCTTTTCAGTTGCAATGCAATTACTCTTTGAACTGAATGTAATGGAATTTTACCGAACAAAACCAAAGGTTTCTGTCTATTCTATCCCGATACATCGTCTAGTTAATGAGAGGATCTACTTAATGATACCTGGTATATGAACAATGCGTATAGAAAGGCTAGCTGCCACTGTAGTTCACATGTCATTTGAGACCTATACTTTAGAAGCATAGAAGTAGCAGAACGACTCTATCTCAATCTTCTACAGCTGCTAGTGGTGGAAACTACGAAAAAAGTGTAAAAGACCAACCTATCTGTTCAGAAGAAATAGGCAAAACTTCCTTCCTTCTCTTCCTTCTAACTCTTTCCAAACTGAGACTGCGTGCAATGTCTTTTCCAAAATCATTCAATGTCTGCACAACTTCATAACCATTCGCAGGCTCCTGCAGGAGATAACCAGACAGTTATGATTGATCAGTTGCCATTAAAACCAGCCCGCAAATTTCGAAGTAGATTTGCATGAATATTGTAGTCGATTTATCACTTCGGTCTTTGTGAACAATAGAAAGGTGTAACAATATACCCTTGAAATGGCCCCTCTTGAAAACTATACCCATCGAATTAGTAGCTCCCATACAAGAACCACAAGTTTTTAACAAGACCTCCTCTCCAACAAGCCCCCATCATAGAATACGATAAAGATCTTTTTTCATTCGTATAAATATTTGCAAAGCAGACAACTACAAAAACGATACCATAGGGAGCATGGGGTGACATAGCAGCCTTGTGGCTATTACACAAAACATAAGAATACAAATAAACACAAATAAATAAGTTACAAATGATTGGATCATTCACCCGTTACGCAACTCCTCCACCAGGGAGGGAGGGCACCTAAAAATTTATAAACAGTATTTATAAGCAGATGAGATCTTGTCATTGTTGACACAGATATGTAGATTGTTTATTTTTACACCATGGAGGAAATAAGTATTGAAAGTGAGCATTTTGTGGAATTTTTCCGATATATTTATAAGTCTTCCCTCGAATAAGCTCCCAAAATACAAAGCAAATAAGGATTTACCGTATGGTCACAGGAATTAGAATTCTTTTCAATTCGGCACTGCCAAGTTTCTATGAAGCTGCAATGAACTGATCTACAATGCTACACTCCTTTATCATTCCCTTTCAATAACTTACCTCATCATCTGAAATTACGGGGACAATATTTCTTTTTCTTTCTCTCCATTCCTGTTTTATTGACTTCAGTAATAATGAGCAGTTTCGAATGAAATCCTGCAAAGAAATTATCACAGAATTACTCAACATATATAGAGCCATTCTACTACGAATCAATTGGCTTTAAGGTATAAAGACTTGTTTACTACAAAACAATCATTTCCAGCCAAAACTTATGTGTAGTGCAGTACTTCCTTGTTTATGTGAACGTCATGTTGTAAGAAGTAAGCTCAAAGGTGAAAAGGTGTTCTCTCAATAAATTAAATTAAAGCAATTATCACTTTTGTTTTAATACCCGAGTTGGAATTTGAAAACTATGAATATGAAGAAAACCTGGAATAAACAGCCAAGTGCCCATCAGTGATTGAATATAAGTGATTGGGAAGTGGCTGGCAGCCAAAGATACACCGAATAATATTCATATATCTACATCTGATTATTGTTTGATGACAACAATAATTCTGCTTTTCCTGTCTTAAGAAAATAAATGTTATACAATTGGAGTCCATCAGGCAAATCAACCTCAAGACATGAAACACACATCGCCAATACATTTTCCTGACAAATGCTTCCAATTATTCTTACATGATATTTGTTCCCTTAAAATTTAATGTTCTATCACTCACATTGTCACCATAACAGATTTTTAACACATTTCTAAAACTTCAGAAAAGAAAGACTCAAGCATTAAGAAATTTTACCCTCATATAAGATCTCTCTCCAAGCCTAATCCTCTTCCTTGCATTCTTTTTTAACAATTTCAGTTCTATGATAATGAGATACAATATTGAATATTAAATGCAAATGGATTTATATCCCAAAAGCAAATCCTTTCTGCAAAAATGGTCTCAAGGTATTCTACAAACTGGGGTGAGGACTACAAAACAAGACATTTCATCCAAGAACATATCACAAATGAAGCACATTAGTATATGAAACAGTTCACGATAAATACCACTTACCAAACCATATCATTTGCAGTTAGTATACATTTCAAAATAATATTATAACCCCAATAATATTATCCCATTTCTATATACCCCAATATCCATTGCAAAAAATCAGAACATAAATACAATGTACTGAGGAAACTAACTGTATTAGGCACAGAACTGGAATACACAGCTTCAAAGTAAAGTTTTGAGCTGGTACCATCATTCATAATCCCAAAGAGAAGGAATCAATGTGCTCAAATGTTGGAATAATCAGACTTAGCAGAATAAAGCTAAAAAAAAACTCACTAGCTTTTGTTTTCCTAAATAACTTCTTTTCCTCTTTCTTCTCCTTTTTAAGTGCCTTCTTTAGTTTCTTCATTTCTTTCTTTTGAGATTTTCTTTCTTTCTTCATTTCCTTCTTCTTTTTCTTTCTTTCCTTTTTTTCTTTCTTACTATCTGTTGAAAAATTAACTTTCACATTCAATACAGAGGGCAAATTCAACAAAAACTCATTTCAAAATTCATCTTATGACTAAGACAGCACAAATCAACTAAATATTTCTTTAATGTGGGAAAACAAATATGCTAGTATCAGATGAATTGGCTGCTGATCAGAAAATAATCAAGGCATAAGAGGTTTATGTTTGAACTGTCAAAACATGCATTATTGCCTAGTTTTGTGCCACTCTGAAACATAAAGTCTGATTGCATTATTGCCTAGTTTTGTGCCACTCTGAAACATAAAGTCTGATTGAGAGATCATAATATATTGTAAAGCAATAAAGCAATGCTATAAATAAATGTAGCCACAACTTGTTATACAGTATGCACTATTTCTGGAAATCCATTTATTCTTTTCTTTGCTCTAAAATATTGACTTCAGATACCACGGGACATAACAGCATCATAAGCAGATCTGCTAGGCTGGTAGTTAAAGCATCAATGTAAAAATAGGCCTAGCCACAGTCATTTTAATGGGTCTCAAGAACTTTGCATCATCATTAGAATTTTAGATTCTGCTTCAAAGGTCTGCCAACTTTAAATAATAACTCTACAATAGAAAAGACAATGTGGGAATAGTTCATTTAAAAATTTTGCATACCCTTGATATTCAGTTTTGGTGTTTTCACTTTTGGTGTAACAGTAATGCGGTCACCAGTGGTCTTAAGGTTAACCCTCTTTGTTTTCTTCAAAAGTCTCAAAGCTGTGCTTGAGACATGCCCTGTGCTGCTGCCAGCTGTACTAGGTATTGTTGTAGCTTCTGTTGTAACAACAGTTGTAGGAGGCTTTGTTGTAGTTGGACTGGTAGTTGGCATCTGCATTCCTTCTGGAAGGTTTTGTGCCACTACAAATACAAGTCAAAAAACAAAATATTTACATGAGATTTCATATATCATCAATCCAGCAATATGTATACTGTGTAAACAGTTTCACAAACTACTATGCTTAATGGACATTATATCAATAAATATTATCATAAACTCTAGCACAGAATTGTACCATATACAATAATTTAGGTGCTGCAGAAACTATAAAACAGGCTTTTAATCCAGCTCTCATACCTTTGATATAATCTATGACATGCTGAAGGACTTTTAGGTGAGGGTGCAACAAACCTACTGTCTGGTTTAAGCAAGGCACTATAATTACAGACATGACACCAGACATGCCAATAAGCCATGATCATTATGCCAACTTTGACACCACAAATTACTGACATTCTGCAAAAGTGGGATTGTGATACCCTCTACACATCCCTGATCAAAGAGCAAGAATCCCCAGACCCTTGATGGGACCTAGGCATTGGAAAACTAGGATTGGGTCTCAGGTTGTCCTTCTATGTCAATAAACATAGAGAGAGTGGTTCATGCCAGTCTTCAGCTCCAATACTTGAAGGAACAACAAGATTATGGCAAGTTGTTCATGGAAAAAGTATTCCCACTCTTCAGTGTGACTTATGTGAAAAAGCCAATATCAGCAAGCTATATGTCAATATACTTGACCCCATGTGACAGAACATATGTCAATATACTTGACCCTATGTGATATTGAGTAACATCTTAATGGAATTTAGGATCACACAGTATTGAGAAAATGTGAATTTTTACCTACAGCCCAGAGTGGAATCCATGTAACACTAGTTATCAATGTTACTCAAATGTCTCCTTGGTGTGCAGGGGCAAAACATAGATGAGACAGTGCATTGGTGCTTATTTCAATACCAATGGCCTGGACTTGTACAAATGGGGCTATTAATTCATAAAGACACACAAAAACCATCTACAAACAATCAAAGGTTTTCTTATGATGATTATGCCCTGGTTACCTCTGTCCATGGCGTATGAGAGTCAAGCTATAAAACCTTAGGTGCAGCTCCAGAATTCACTGTCTTTATACCTGACATGAGGTTTGCATGGATTCCATCCTGATCCAGAAGACGGTGCATGAGGGGGGACTAGGGAACATGTCCCCAGTGTTCCCAAAGATCATTTTTTCACTTCACCCAAAATAGAGTAAAAAATGTTTGAGGAGGTGGGAGGTGTCTAGCAAGCCTATAATTCATTGGTATATCATATCATTGTTGTGGTGATGGCTGTTTGTCACCCTTTAATTTCGTGTTCTATAGTACGCTGTAACGCCTCTGCCCTGCTCTACAGCTCACGTCGAACTGTTTATGTAGAACATACGACATGAATGATGGGCCTACGCTTACAAAAAGGCATATGTTTCTACAATAAAGTTACTGCTCTCACAGGCCATTTAAGCATTCATCTTTGTTTACTTCAAAATTCAATAAGACATAAAATGAGAGATACAATAACATAATCAATATAACTATACATAGACGATTAAAGTTCGAAACTAATATAGACTGGATATATAACAAATAATGAACATCATAGTGCTGATTGACTTCTGGAGTAAGAGCGTTCTCAAAGGCAGGAAATAATGCTTTATTCCGAACAACTTTCGAACGATCTTACAATATTATATCTACAGCTACTAGACAGACCATCCCAAAAAATCATAACGCCCAATAACGAACGCTTACCTACAAATCCAGACAAGACGAATATTGTGCTAATCCAAAGCAAGCAGTGCATCAGAGTTCCACTTATCATATTTTCCTTCGTTTGTGTTTGCCGTGAACTTTGGATATCAGAGTTTCTTGGGCCTAAAACTACACAAACTGCACAAAACGTTACCAGATCAACAACTCAAAGGTATAAATGACCTCCAGTAACTATTCAATGCGCTAACGGTGCCAAATTCAATAAATCTTTTGTTAGAATGAGCGTGAGTCATTTACCCTTGTATCACCTGTTATCGAAGACATCTTGTTTTGAATTTGCCTCCTTAAAACCGCATTCCAGTGTGCGGCTGTCCTAGCCCTTCCGCCATTGCATCATAATAGCACCTGTGCAGCGGCTATTGAGTTCATTGAACTATAGTGTAGATTCGTCAAAAGCCCCCATCCAATCTCATTGAGTTACCAAAACCCATCCAATCTCCCATAGTTACCACATTGGCACTTAGCGAGACATTCTGTTGTGTAGTTACAGTTGAACAGAGTGAAGAAGTCTAGCAAAGCAACACTTGTAGACTTGTAATACAAGTTAGTCTCCGAATCTCTTTATTACTTTAATCTCAATTCTATCTGGGCGTTTTTTTCAATTTAGAAACCTAGGACTGTTCTTGAGCGGCAGAGACGGGGGGAGGGCTGGGAAAATAAAAAGAGTTCAGTGTCTTTATA
Organism: Mastigias papua; assembly: GCA_964019165.1. Taxonomy (NCBI): domain Eukaryota; kingdom Metazoa; phylum Cnidaria; class Scyphozoa; order Rhizostomeae; family Mastigiidae; genus Mastigias; species Mastigias papua. The sequence goes on from OZ025267.1 coordinate 4,398,810, forward strand.
GAGGGCATAGAAAGGAAAAGTATTTACACTTAGCACTACTTGGGATGCCACACAAAGGTGAAAAAGTAAAGATGTCCCTGGCAGAGGCGGCGTCCCACGGGGGGACTGGGGGATATGTCCCCCAAGTTTCTCCAGGATCAATATTGCAATTCTTCCATATTCCATAAGAAAAGTTTGCAAATTTTGCTGCACAGTGAACTAAAGGGGCGCGGTCAATAGAATCTCCCCCACTCTGCGACGGCTGGCACCGCCCCTGTTCTCTGGGATATTTGTATATTGTCACATACTACCTTCGTGTCTGAAAACACCTGCAAAGTATGGGGGGATTTACAGTTTGGGCAACGGCCAAGGACCTTTGCAAACGAGCAACCTTAGTGCATTTTGTGGGATTAAGCTCGCTATCACATTCTTTTATTCGTGTGTCACGATTTCTTGAAACGTAAACATTAATATAGCCTTTATTAAGATTATTGATAGGCAAAATTATTGAGAATTTCTATAGAGGGATGTTAGGTAGTAGACACTCTGAACTTCACAAGATGCTCGTGTGCAAGGGCCCAAGTGGCCATCAACTGCATACACAATTCCTCCAGATCCCCTGGTGCAGTAGTGATATGATGTATATCGTGATATATGATACTGCTATTTTGTATTACTCATTTAGCATGCGCCATTTGGCATCGGTTTGCATGCATCGATCATCCTAGTAAGATTTAGGCTGCAGCTTGTTGGAAAGGAAAGAGGGAGTAAGCAATCTTTCTATTCCGTGTATTGTTAGGAGCCTATTGGTATGTTTCCATTTTCCTTTTCGTGTGTCTTCCGACGGATTTCGAATCAGAAAACAATGTTAAGATCGATAGAATCGGAAAAGTCAGTCTTGAACGTTACTACTTGTTCACTGAGGCTTCTTCTGGAACATATAGGCACTCCGTTTCCATAAAGTCCCTTCTTGGATTCTGATAGCTATTGTCCGGGTAAGAAAGTTCCTACTGTGTTTATACGTCACCGTATTTTCAAGGCTTGTGACATTATCACATGACGGCAAGTTTAGGCAATAGTGCAGGGATAATAAGATGTGTAAGAAGGATGGGTCGCTGAGCAAAGCAGTTTTTCACTAGGACAAGTCACCGAAACACAATGTCTCGAGTAATGGATGTAAGCATGTGTAAATCAGTTGCCACTTGGTGCACGTTTTGTAGTAGCGAAATCCAATCTACTTTAGCTTTTAGGCCTAGCTGTTCGCATGGAGCACAAAGCCCGCGTAACAGAGCTTAGAAGCGGTTGTTTTTTTTCAGAACTAATGTGTAGTAAGTTAGAAGTTGCTTTGATAGGACATGGTGTGATGGAATATGAGATTGCAACTCAGCTTTCTAATGCAATAGCAAATAGTTTAGCTGCGCTAGAAGTTATACTGTATAGTATGAACCCGTGGAAACCAGGTTTGACTATAAGGCCAAGTGGGGACTCGTCAGGAGTTAATATCCCTAGTACGATACTATGTACATATACAAATATACATATATATATATATATATATATATATATATATATATATATATATATATATATATATATATATATATATATATATATATATATATATATATATATAGAATAAACCACAAATATAGTAAACGTTTCGATCAGAATCTTCATCAGTACTCATGAAGATTCTGATCGAAACGTTTACTTAAAGGATAGTATATTTATATATTTGTGGTTTATTCTATTTATGTAATTTATATACGTTGTGGATGCGGCTTAGGTTTAGTTTGCATATATATATATATATATATATATATATATATATATATATATATATATATATATATATATATATATATATATATATATATATATATATATATATACACTCAAATTGCTCCAATCATAAAGAAATTTTTAAAGACATAAATAGACCCTCAAGAAAAAATTCCAACTCTTAAAACGTTTCGGCACAAGCCTTCATCAGTTATGATAACTGATGATAACTGATGAAGGCTTGTGCCGAAACGTTTTAAGAGTTGGAATTTTTTCTTGAGGGTCTATATATATATATATATATATATATATATATATATATATATATATATATATATATATATATATATATATATATATATATATATATATATATATATATATATATATATATATATATATATATATATATATATATATATATATAAGCACTGATTTTGCTATACACGATTCTTCTCACATGGTAAACAACTTTTTAACAGGTATTGTTGTGCAGATGGATGAGACCTCATCATTACATCTTGCTGATGACCTTTAGCCTCCTAGCTGCATTCATCACCGCGTAAGTTGATTTTTCTTTGGTTTTCACATTTACCAATATTGAAAAGCTTACTTGTTACCATTCTCAAGTCCCCCGGATTTGTCATATAACTGCCGTGTGTTCAAGCCCATGACCACCAAAAGTTGCTGTATGTTAAACCACATCTAAGGGAACCATTATAGGAAAACAGTTCACAAAATGTGACCTTTTAGTATTATCAGTTTGAACCTTTAGTAATGTGTTGTAATTTGGATATTTGTCAACACTTTTGACATTTGCAAACATTTGGGGTGATATGCAACACCCCCCCCCCAATGCTCCTCTGATGCCAGGCACAAAACTTGGAAATTTTGAAGGCAGGGGTCGAAATAACACAAAGGGCACACTAAACAATATCTAAAGTGAATGTACCTTGAAATAACATTTGTCAGATTAGAAACAAAAGAAGTCATACAAGAAGTTTCAGAATTCACTACTTTCATGTGTAGCAAAGGTTATTAGCAGATCTATTTGCAAAACTACACTAAACAGTTCTGGAAGAAAAAAGCTCATTTACTTTTTTGAGGAAAAGGGCAGTGGTCTGGACCCCCAAGACCCACTCCTTAGTTGTGCACCCAGATTCCTGTGTCTCTGACTAGATTTTCATATCTACTAACATTGACCATTATCATTTGCTGAAATCTCACTTGAATATTTTCACTCCAATAAGGAAACTTGAATTATTGTCCTTCCATTCTTTTCCACAATGTTTTGAAGAGACATGGAAAGTGTTGAAGAAGGTTCCCCCAAAATGTTAATAATGTATCTTTTTATGGATGCAAAGTTATAAGCAAGACCCTATCAAAACTACAAAGCACCTCTCTTCATTTGTTTTAAATCAAATGAAATTTTGTTAAATTCTATACCATCTTTCATGGGCCCTTGCTGTCCATTTTTATTTGCAATTTAAACATGTTTGTATAATGTGCAATCTTGATGCCACTTGAGTGTGGCTCTTAGAATATTTGATGTGGCTATTGCATCTTCAGCTTCTGTCCCCCTCCCCCACCATCCAAGTGCTTGTTACATGGTTTCTGGCTGCACATGAATGATGCTATTTCAATTTGAATATCTGCCAAATATTTTCAATAGACTTAAGCTTGGCACTTTTTGTTTGTTTTGCAGCTATTCAATTTCTGTGTCATCAGATCATGTTGACCCACTTTTTCCTTACATAAGGTATGCCTTATAACCACTTGAGAAGTTGGTACTTTGGTATTGAATAAATTGTTGTTGTGGATATTGACAAATGAGGAGTAGATGATAGTTTATTAGTAATTCAAGAGATAGAGAAGACAATAGATAGAATTATTTTAGCCAATATGATTTATATTGTGACACATCCAAATTAATGTGATACAGAAATTCACTTAAATAGACAAAACAATAAGAAAGAAGTGAATCTCCATCATACTTGGGTATTGTGAACATTTCAAATCTATTAGAAGAGCCTTCACCAATGTAAAGGTTGTGTGCTTTCCACACTTTATTGTTTTGATATGCATATAATTGTTATGAGGATTCTTGTTGTGAATGTAACTTCTTTTCTCATATGGACAGATTGTAAAATTCTCTAGCTTGTTAGTGTTTTCCTCATGCATATATGTGGAATGTTTTGAACCCCTCCTCAAGAAAATTCCCCTCAAATAAGCCCCCACCCAAAAAGTTTCAAAGATGAATAAGCCCCCAGGGGGCTAATTTGAGGGTTTTTGGTAGTGTTAGTGCTATGTGGCAAAATCACAGTTCATTTGCAGGGATTGTGCATATCATCAAGGGATTATTTTTTACACTATATTAGATCAAATCCAATTCTTTTCATTTTAAGAGTGTATATGGAAGTACTGAGAGCTTGCATTTTACACTTTACATATATTCTAACGCCAATCTAAGTTTGAATAAGAACATTATTTTATCTACAATTATCAACCAGTGCAGCGGGGACAACTGTTCCAGAGAGTTGTATCTTTGGTCTTTTCCTGAACCTTGGTGCTGTACTTGGTAAGTTGTTTTTGATTGATCTTTTCTTTCTCATATCATTGTTTGAGACTTGGTTAGTTTGCTTCTGTGATCTTGATCATATTATGGTGCCTTTTCTTTTTCAAATTATATACTTGCTGGCTAGAGTTGGTTGGGTTAGTCACACCAACTATAAACCTGAACGATGTTAAAGATTTATGCTGACTGCTGAGCAATATGTTAGTTGTATGTAGCTCTCTTTTGCAACCAGACTACATTCAGTTTATGCCTCGCACCAGAATACTGTTAATTTAGCACATTCCTTCCTTTGGAACTATTGACGAACACAATAGCTTTGCAAGTTAGAGCAATGCAAACTAGATCAATGCTATGTACCTAAACGTGGTCATACCTTGACTTTGGCTTGCAGTTGGCAGGTAAAGAAAGGCCAATTAAATCGGAAATGATGCGAAAAAACACAACAATTGATTTCAATTTATAAGACATGTTTCGGATTTACTCAAATCCATGGTCAGTTACTGAAATTAACAATGAATACCAATAGAACATATGTTGTAAAGTCAATCGAAGATTAAGCGAAAAAACTATTCGAAAAAACGCCAGTTAATATGTATTGGGCACCTAAGGACAATTACATCTGGTGACTTTTGTGCTTGCACGTACTTTTTTAATGACTGGCGGTGGTCTAATGAATACTTATATATTTATAGCAAATGAATAACGGTTGTTAGTAACTACATTAGGTGAGCAAAACTAGTGTACCTCCTTGTGTTTTTCAAAATGGTGACCAGGGCATCATGTGTTGTATGAGAATTGGCTATGGTTTCTTTGACCAACCATTAACGTTAAACATCAAAAAAGCAAGTTGTATTTCGGTAGTTTCATACCTATGGCGAGTTTAGTAAAACCACAATTGTTAACACATATAAAACACTTAACAACTTACCCTCAAACTTTTTGTTGCCCCTCGGCAACCTCCTAGGTGAGAATTGTTCGATTTTCTCGCTCTTATGATGCCTTCTGTAAACAATATCGACAAATCATCACGTCGAATGCGATCTTTTTCATCAAAAATCGTTATGTAATTAACTATGAACATTTGCTTAATAAACTAAACTAAAATTCTGATTACAGTCACAAAAAATTTTAAGTTATTTCAGTAATTGTTTGGGTAGCCACTCTTCCTTTGCACAGTCAGAGTTCCTCGTGGAAGGGACTCCTGTACTTTGTCAATAAAATCCCGTGGAATTTGGTCCCATTCAGAAAGGACTCGTGCTTGAAAAGTATGTTTGCCTATTACATGATAATGTAATATGTAACTTCTTTGGTTTTCGGAGGACCTCTTGGATCATGATTAAGCTTATTTTTTTAACAGCCATATATTTTCAATGATGTTCAAGTCAGAGCTTTGTGCTGGCCATGGCTAAACAGGAACACCTCAAGATATCTTTATGTATTCTGCTCGATGTTGGGTGCATTATCCTGCTGAAATTCGAAAAGCCTATTAGCAGTCCCAAACATCGACTCAACGTTTGTAAAAAGGTTATCATGTAATAGGCAAACATACTTTTCTGCATTTATGGTTCTATCACAGACTAGCAATTAACCAACGCCAGTAGGTCCAATACACGCCCAAAACATCATAGAGATGGCACCTTTGAATGTCTGCTGGAAAAGAGTAGGATCATTGACCTCTTGTTTTGTACGCTAAATCGTAATGTTATGCATTCATTTTGAGTATCAACCTGCACTCGATGGAGTATATCACGTCTTTCCACTTGGGTACTTTCCAGTCCTGAACAGCATTGCCTCACCTTATCCTAGCGTTCATACATTGAAAGGAAACAAATATTTTTCTTCTTCTGGCGTATTTTCTAATGCCATATTTTTTGAGAATGCGTTTCACAGTCCACATTGAAAGGCTTCCATGGAGGTTGGTGAAAGTTAGTTCATTTATGATAGTTTTCAAATTTGAAAACCTATGCTGCTCTGCAAGACAACAAACATACCTCTCTCCCCGAAAATCAACCTGTTTTGGTCTTCCACTTCTTTTTAGCTTATCAGGAGAGCCAGTTTTTTCATGGCGCTTACAAATTCTTATTACCGTAGAATGGTGACAACCGATAGCTGCTCGAAATTTTCTGAAAGATAGTCCAGTTTTTCGTAGATTTATTACCAAAGCTCTCTCAAATTTTTTTAATTCCGTAGGTCTAGGCATGGCTTCACATTTTTGGTGAATTTCCTTTGTTTAGAAAGTTTTCCTTTCGTTCAAAGTGTGAAAAGAGCATCAGCAATTTTTTCGGATCTCCCGCCAAAACTGAAGCATGACAAAGATGGCTATATGGGATAAAATTCATTTTGAATGTACATGTTTGTGTTCGTGGGCCTAAAAGTGGCTACCATTTTGAGGCAAAGGTGCAATATTTTTGCTCACATAGTATATTAATGACAAAATTTATATGTGCTTTTGGATAGTGTAATTCGATGAGAACACATATCGAAAGAAAACGCCTCCAATACTACAAATTGCGACTTACAGCAAAGCATTCCATTACTTTCTGTCTTGCGTACTCACCTGCTTTCATGGTTATTTATGTTACTTACTTGTCCATCCGATTGGACAGTTGTAAAAATATATTTCACCATAGTTAATAGATTGGGCCCTCTATTAACTATGATTTCACTATTTTGTCTATAATCTCTAACTATTTTTTATTTTTGCCGTAGCATTTGTATGCATGTTTATCAGGCATGAGAACTATGCGAATTTTGCCACAAACCCCAGATATCTGTTGTGGAATGACATTGGTTTATTTATTGGATTCTTCAGTGCACTGGGACTCTGCATTGTTGCCAATTTCCAGGTACCTTGAATGCTCTTTCTATATACCTTTCCTTATTTATCCATTAGTTTGCCTGAGAAGACTTTCTTTCAACTGCACATGTAATCAAAGAATTCAGTCATATTCCAGACATTGACTTTGCAACAGAGAACTAAAGGATAACCCCCCCCCCCCAAGGTCAAAATGATGTCGTTCCATTTTTGCCTAAATTTGATTATAGAAGCTATTGGGAAAAGGGTAATGGTCAAGAAGGAAACAGGAAAGTTATACACTTATCATCTAGTGGAGAGTTTTAGTCACATTGCGTGTACGATATGAAACTTGTCTTCATGATCTTATGCTACTTTGTCTGTTCAAGTTTTTCATTAGTATTGATCCTAAGTTTTTCGAACTTCTGCGCTCCTCTGTAAAATCTTAGTGGCTTCAATGATTGTAAAGATATGCTTAGGAAACTTTGATAGCAACAGATGACGTTTCATTGAAATGCCCTCGTGCATATCTATTGCATTCCGTTTTCAGGGACTTGAAAGGTATGGTAAAGTAAATGCTGGATTTCTAGCGGACTCTGCAACAAAATATCAAATTCAGTGTAATATTTCTAGTATATATTATAAGTCATTTTGACTTTTACAGTTAATTCAGCTCATAGTTCTATTGCAAGAATTCCTGCATACTTAATTGAAATCAGAAGTTATGCACCTGCGGCCAATATCATCAGTTTTTTATTAAATTGATCACAGTAGCCGGGTTTATCCTTTGAAAATCGCAGACTTTTAATAAATCTAAGAACATCGACGAGAAGGAGAAGGAAAGAGCTCATTTGAACCTGTGAATTTTTTTTTTATTCGTGGACGTATTGGGCCCAGCGAACGTCGATCATCCATAATGAGATTTAGCAACATACAAAATATACTGATATAGACAATAAAGTATTTTACGAGAGAGGTTGGAGTCACATCGTGTATGCATGGGGTTTCAAAGTTCTTGCAATTGGCAAATGTTAATGACGCAAAACCCTTGAAAGAAGAAGAACACGCAGTGCCGGGTTTTGTAAATCTTTTCGGGAAGGACATTGGTGGCGAATTTGCTAAATTTTGTAAAATAGGTCACACAACTTTCTTTGTACAAGGTTGTTGGGAAGCCTCGCAGTTTGAGATTTTTGGGAGTTGGGAGTGGGTCGGTCAATGTGCATTACTAGTAGACGTTCAGAATTGAGGTCGTAGAGGTTGCTGGTAGGTATTCCGGTTTATTCCATTTAGATATTGAACTTGAAGTTTACTGTACTCTTTGTGCCCTGATTCTGAATACCAGGTTTCTGATAGCTATTGTTTCTGGTCTTTTTCAGGAAAAGAGCATTCTAAGTGTTCACCTTGTTGGTGCAACAATGACTTTTGCATGTGGTGTTTTGTACTGTTGGATCCATTCATATCTAACGTACCATTCCCGCAGTAATGGCCTCAATTCAGACGCTACGTTGCATGCTCGTGTCTTGATTTCATTCTTTGTCACGATATTTTTTATAATGGGTATCCTTTCACTCTCGTCTGTTTTCTTTACTCATGTTGAGGCCCATCTTTTGCTGTGACTGCAAGACTTAGAGCTGAGCTGTCACGTGCACCTGGGTTATTTGAACTCTATACAATTCTTAGAAGAACTTCTGTCTATTATGCATTTTCTCTGAGACCTCTCAAACGAAGCAGGATAAAAACTTGTTAGAGTGTTTACCCATTATAATCTGCTATGTTTATTCATATAGATATTTTCAATTTTTTTTCTTTGGAAAGTCAGTTTTTCAATGTATCGACATTGCGTATTTATTTCCCAGTTTGCCTCTATCTTAAAGTTACTACTGGAGTAAACCATCAACTGCTTATTTACAGTTGCCTGAAGGTCAGTCTCTTGTTGAATTATGCACTTGAGATAAACAGCCTTGCAGTTGTTTGAATAGCCTTAATGAAGTGAAATTAGTATTCATTGGGGCATCAGTAGCTGGTATGAAATGGAGGAATGCCTCAGTGACTGGCAAATCGACAATGCACTGGAATGATTCGGAACCTGTAAGTAGTATTGCACAAATTCCTCTCATTTTATACGTTGTAGTATTCAAGTTGAATGCTCAGAACCACATTGAATTTGGTACATATACAAAGGTGCTCTATAGTATCCAAGCATGAAAGCCCCTGCTAATCAAACAAGTCCGGATTGTGTCTAAATTTATATTACAAATTAAATGACACAAAGGTAACTGCAGCTGCAGGTTTTGCAGGGTTTTGCAGGGTTTTGCTTCTTAATATTAGAAAGAATGAATTTGTTGCTATTTTTGGTTCTCTATTTTTAAAGCCTATTGTCGACAAGAACTTTTCTAGGCGCTTTTGAACAGTTTATTTCATACCTTGTTATACTGTACTTTTGTTCTCGTGAGCAGTAAGCTTTAATTAGCTTTCATATAGCCATTTTGTATATATATGTGCCAAATAGTATTACTTAATTTCTAAAACTTGGTTTCGTTCTCTATGTCATATTACTACTACACAGATGCACCTCGCTAGTTGTAAGCATTGTTTTATTTTCTTGTTTGTTTATACAATAGAGATCTTAACTAGAAGGAAATCATTGAATAGAATACGTAGAAAAAGCATAATCCCTCATGTACGCAAGCAAGTTGTATAAATAATGCTAAACCTCAAATAGCTCCTCATTCCTCCATGGTTATTCTAGCAGTAGACAATGCATTCTGAGCACCGAACAGAAAGATTGATAATTTTCTTAATAGTGTAACTCCGTATGTTTTTATCAAGGGCGGCGGAACTATATTTTGGGTGGAGGAGCTCCAGTAGACAGACTAAAGCCGCAGGGATATAGAGGGTACTAAAACGGACACTAAAGTACACTTGCGAGAAAAAGAGGAGCTACAGCCCCGGCTCCACCGCCCATTTTTATCACTACTTGAGTCTTCTATCTCCGTCGTTACTGAAACGGAGGAGGTTTAAATCGTGCGCTTCGGTGCGCTCCCGGTCGCTCATTAGAGAGAACATGGTACATGGACGTTCATTAGTAAAGTAGTTTTATTTTATTTTTATTTTCATTTTATTTTTTTGTTTAAGTAAATTTTAAATTGCTGCAGGGTTGCTATGTATTTCCATGCTCTCTGTGGTGTTGTCTTGTATTCCGTAATGTTGTGTCTCTATATCTTTAATTGTAATTGTAATTTTTATGAGCATAAAAAAAACGGAGGAGGATTCGGCTACACCAAGGACACAAATTGAATGTTTAACAATAGGTATAGTGATGGTAATGAGTCTCTTGTTAATTTGGTACCAAGTAACATGTACATGAGTACAGCTATGTTCCTCACGTGAGAGCAATATGAGAATAGTTGGTGATTGACCACTATCTCCAATACTGGTTATGGAGCAATGTGTTAGGAGCTCTTCTGTCAAAAATCAGCTTGAAATTCCTACCGATCGAGCACACAATTTTTTTAAGTAAGGAATAGTAAAATGATGTAAAATCTGGCCACAGTTTACTGTGAGAGGCATTTTTCGATATAATTCTACAATCTGATTGGTCAAATTAGGATAGAATTATTGCGATCAAAATTCATAACGAATCAAGATTTGATGCCTATGCTCATCTATCATATTGAACAAAGGATTTGCTGTCAAGTTTGCTAAACAGAGGAAAACAGTATACACTATAGATGGCAGCAACAAACAAAGTATAACGCTGCTTGTATTGCAAACAATTCGTTACTTTTCTGTAGTTTATTCTAGCAATGATTATGGTGTATTCCAGACCTCCTAAAAACTATTGATATACTTACACCTCCTTTTTCTACTCATTAGCATTTTATTTCTGCTGTTGTCAAGGTTTTGTATGCGATTTCCTTATTAACACAGTCAAATAGCGAATTAAAAATTACCTTATCGTGAGATTTGTATTTGTAGATTTTTATTTTATATTCAAAATGAAATTTGAAAAAAATTAATTAACAGAGAATAGAAACTTTTAAGAATGAAGGTTCTGAGTGCCGATCTTTCTTATTTTAGGCCTATGCCTTACTGATGATGGCATTAGTACTTGTTGTTAGTTAATTAAATAAAACTTGAACTTGTTATATCCTGGAATTTACGAAACTTTGTCTTATGTTTTTGTTGCAGGGTTTCGGTTGGCATTTGATAAGTACTTTCTCTGAATGGCTGATGGCGTTTTCTTTCATCATCTTTTTCCTCACGTTCTACAGCGAGTTTCGCAACATTAGAGTGAAAGTCGACCTATTGACTTTGTATGACATTGACTCTCCAGGGTAAGTAACCTGCGTGTCTTTTTCATCAATGTAGAAGAACATGACGTCAGTATATGTTGCCTGGACGCCCTGCTATTGTAGGCAAGACAGTCTTGTTTTTGATTTCTCTGTCCTTCATTATATTATAGTGGTATCAGTGATATCTGCCATATCAATACTTCTCGTTGTGTTTTGCATGTTTTATGCAACTTTTCTATGTTTCAGTTCCTCATAAAAATTGTTTAGTTTAGATTTAAATTAAGTGTTAGTAAAAGTTGAAAGTTTCCTCTTTTTCAGATGTTTGTAAATTGCCACCCTTCTCTCAAGTCCCGAATAGACGGGGGGTTGGAATAGTAGGGGGTTGGAAATTTCCTAAAAACGTAGCAAACGGGGTGGGTGGAATAGCCGGTATGGATGAAAAATTTCTCTACTTATAATAGCTATGGTTGAATTTCACCACTTATGTCAACTGTAAACGAAATGAAAAACACGATCTTCACACGTTACTTACTACTCAATCGAATTACAGACACAAAAGTAATAAACGGGGTCTGGAATAAGAATGTCCTGGGTGGAGTTTTTTCAAAATTTAATAAACGGGGGGTACGTTTACTCGGGACTCAAGAGTACGTAAGTAGAAATGAACGGTGAATTCGAATTAAATAAGAAAGATGACACATTTGGTTTCGATGAAATTCGTTTGAGTGGCCATGTTTGCATATGTACAGAAAAGCCATCGTGGGGCACGATCATAGTCATTGACTTGAAGTGTTATTAGTCTGTAGGATAAGAAAAACATCAGAGTTGATCACAGTATTAAGTAAAGTTCTATATAGCGGCTTGTTACAGTTTCTGAGCCTTACATAGAATTTCCATCTTCTACTCTGAGCAAACTCTAAAGAGCATGGAAAACTAAACCTTAGAGAGCGGTCATAAGGTATCTACTACATGGGATGGGTGCTGTCCAACATTTTACCAGATTGATCTATGGCCTGTCCTAGATTCCTTTTTAATTTTTGTTGTCCAATAGCATAAGCAGGATATTTTTCATGACCCTATAAAACAAAGGGATTGGAATGCGTTACCATCATAAACTAAATTTTGTTAATGGGCAAGTCAATCGCCAAATTATCTATCCATGCTTTTAATTTAGAAATTGACGGTTGCTTTAGTAAATTTTCATTGGCCCCACAAAATGGACTTGATTGTTTTGTAGCCCCAAAAGGTACGGCAGAATTCTTCATGACCCATCCAAATATCATCCACCCTCCATATAGCTTACCGTTCCATCAGAGCGCCTTACCAGGAGTACTTCACGATGTCTCCATCTTCTTCTTAGGTTCCTTGGTTATTGAACCTTGATGTTTTTGTTTGCAAAATCACATAATAGCTATTAGCTTTGTTGCGACTGGCTATATGCACGACTGGGACATTGCACCACCTCTGGCTCTGAAGTGTGTTGTTGTTTTACTTGCTTTTCAGAAAACAAACTGTTTTGTAACTGTTTTGTAACTCTTTCTTTTCTTTCTGCCCTAGTGATCGTGGCGGGAGCCCAAACACACCATTTCTGGCGTAAGCAACTGTAGTGAGATGCTAAAACGATATCATTGTGATTGTTCATATAGAGACAAATAGCGCCATAAAAAGGACATTACAACACAAACATTCTTCATGTACAGAGAACAGTTTGTATATTATCCATCAAATTATATTAGATAATAGGCCTATCTACTAATTATGCTGTTTGTTTGATTTAGACGAGGGCACCTATGTTAATAGTTGTCTTTCCTTGCCTCTTGATTCAACGCAATTTAACAGTGTATCTTTGAAGTTCGGGTGTGATTTAAGAAACTTGCAGAACTGTGCAATCGGGTGGCGAATGAAGGAGTAGAGAGAAGTAATAAATGAATATTTGAGAAGAGAATAGAAGATTTTGAGAAATAGGAAGTAGTATAGAGAGCTCGAGAGATTCATAGCTGGAAGAGGAATTCAATCTAGCACAGGAATGGGGAACCTGTTGTTAATGGGGGCCGAATCTACAAAATCTCTCTTGTCGGTTTGACAGGCCGTGCCAGAATGGAGAAGTCTTATTGTTAAGTTTCATTGCAATTATTAGATCAACACTGCTTTGCAAACTTCTTATACGTGAAAAGTCTGTTGGTACTAAAGAACTTCACTACAGCACGAAAAAGCCTCCCCTGTTTTTAGACATACTGAAAAGCTTTTTTCGTCCGACACTCGTCAGAGTATAAAACGTCGGATAACGACCTAAAGGTGGAACGAAGTACAGTATATAGTCAGATGCGAATACACGTGTTATGATGAACAGTATGTCCAGTTATCCGTATTATTGGCCACTTGGCACCTATTCTCCATTGTTTACTTGAAGAGTCCAAGTTTGAAAATTAACTCTTTTTGTTTACAAAAGACTGGGTTCAATCCAGCTGCTGAGAATCTGGGAAAATTTCCAATATCTCATCACTGAGTTAAAGCTTTTCAGTATGTCTAAAAATGTTGCCGCTTTTTCGTGCTGTAGTAAACTTCTTATAGTTATGATATAAGATGGACCATATGAACTGATGACCGTTTGCTTTTCTTTAAGTTAATTACCGGCTAAAATTGTTTACTTTATCGTGCCACTATGAAGTTGCTTGTCGACCGGTTTCAGCAAGTGGCAGTTTTTTGGGTGCCAGGGTGCAAATATTTTTCTCTGAAGTAGGGTATTCGGTATTTTAGCAGATATTGATGAGATGTTGCAAATTTTCCCTGATTCTTAACAGTTAGATTCTTGGCTATGAAAACAAAACATCAAAAGTCCTGTCATACCAAGCAGACCAAATATTTTTTTTGAAAAGTTTTTTAACCGTAGAATCTATCTGCAGTTTGGTTGCAGAACTAACTTTATTTTGGCACACAGTTAGCAGATTGAGACTAACTATTTGCACATTTATATTGATAGCAGTGTTCATGAAGTACTTCTATAAAAGGTTTAGTCTTTGATACAAATTTTTTCAAATCTTGCAGTTGCATGCTTAGCAATCGTTTTATTTAATGAACATATGAGAGAAAGCCGCCTGAAGACGGACCCTTGTGGCACACCCGGAGTAGTCTCCATCGACTGTGAGAAGTGTGAGCAAGATGTGAGATGGGGGATGAATGGTGGGATGGAAAAACTGTAAAGGAATCAATGCCACATCAAAGAGATTGACTGAAACGTGGACTTTAAAACAAAGCAAGACAACAATGAGCTTTTTAAGGAAGGTGCGTTTGGACAGATCGAGGGTGCAAGTTAAAATGGGGCATACTGTGAAGATAAAAATGGAGGAGAGAGACAGAAGAAAGCAAGGAAGGAAGATTAAGTTTTGATTAGGAAATAGGTTTGCGCTCTTACTCGTTGAAGAGCATGGGTGTTTTATATTATATTGACTTCTCATTGTTCATTGTATGGTGCACTGTGCAGATTCCTTCGTACCAAGCGTTCTTCACTCAGTTGCAAACGCACTCACAGTCCCATCCTAAAGCTGTAGTGGCACTTTCTGTGTGTTATTGACATTAAACATTTAAGTGACTTGACACTGCTTTGGAGCACTGGGATCATTCGATTAGTCTCGTGACAATGATATAACTTTTATCATTATCGGCTTGGGCAGCCTTGCCTCAGCACCCCCTAAGAAGTTTAAGAATAGGAGTATTCAAGTCTGAGATCAGTTGAAAAGTGTAAGATAAAAGTGATGAGATAAAATCAACCAACTACACGTCAATGAAGAATTTGTATACAGAGAACCTAGTGAGAGTTTCTTCGACAAACATAATACATTGTTAACTATTGGTCTGAATAACAAAGTCACATTTGTTTGTTTAAGAAGCAATCTCAGCAAAGCACTTGTCATCATTTGTCCCCTAAAAAGGTCCTGTCTACGCAAATCCCTAACAAAGACTACAGAAAGCCATCGCGTACATTAGGTATGGATTCGAATGATTTTGCGGAGTTGTAAATTGAAGCTATAGATCTGTAATTGTGGAAAATAGTAGATAGGGTATATCCATTTATTGCGAAAAAGTCGTCAAAATTAGCATAATATGCACGTTAATGGTATAGATTTATTAGCCTTAGCACAACTGGCAAATTGTGTAAAAGCTATGATCAGACATTCTTCTCCAACCTGTTTGACCAATCATCATGCAAAATAGGCCTAGATTTAGCTGTGGAGCGCATGTATGATCAGAATGCTGCATGATTATTGGTCAATTTGGTTGAAAGAAAATAGACCTGATCAGAGCTCTTAAACATTTGGCGGCCATGCTATTAACTTTTTAGCTAGCATTGGGATTCATGATTTTCTTCTACGCCAATTTTCTTCTACTGTCAAAGAAAAACTACGCCCATTTGTTGGGAAAATGGGAGTCTATAAAAATTCATTTATTAGGCTCTGTTATAAGCCACAGCCTAGGTGCAAATCACTTTTAGCTCCGGTTCTTTTTTCATGGCGGTCAGCTGCTCGCAAACGTCCGAAGCCCGGAAAAAACGAGCGCTACGGAAACAGTGGTAATCCATAGTGACCTCTGCGAGCACCACAGCAAGAGGCTTAATAAGTTGTTGGCTTTTAGATTATCTTATAGTAAAGTTTAGTAGCTATGTTAAAATATTGCTAAGTAACAGGGTGAGCTCTGCGTGGCATTGCAGATTACTGCTCTCCACTACTCTAAACGGTCGCCCTTTATGTACTATTTCATACAAGAAAATCATTCGACGTTAATTCTCAGTGTATATAAGATTAGTGCGTCGGACGATGGACATAAGAACATGCAAGCAATTTCGCGCTCAACATTGATATGGTGGATTTACTGAGAAAAGCTCGCCATGGATATTGAATAATCCGCTTATTCTGTCGAACCAGGACCGTCAATGCGATTGCAAGTGGAAGAAGACCCTGCATCCATTACCGACAAGATGACGATATTAGAATAAAAATAGGATGTACAGACTAAGTAAAAATTTGCGGTTCATGATAATGCACTCACTGCTATTGGCAATCGTACCTGCACTCCATAGCCGGCAAGCTGACGATATTTGTAATAAAATTTTGATGTGAAAACTTGAACGTTTGAATACATTGCGTCTTGAATGAACATACGATGTAAAAAGTCATGGATCAATCTTTGATAGCAAGACAATGCTCTGACCAAAATATAAAGATATTAAATAGAAATATTAAAATATTAAATTATAATATAATATTATTATATTAAAATATCATGTATATAAAATATTAAATGAAATGGAATGACTGCTATTGAAACTCCTAGCTTCGCTCCATACCCGGCAAGCTGACAACATTTGTGCTAAAATTTTGACGCGAAAACTTGAACGTTTGAATGCATTGCATCTTAAATAAACAGACTGATGTAAAAAATTCGTGGGTTAATCTTTGATAGCAAGATAATGCACTGACTGCTATTGAACTAGCTGCGCCCCATACCCGACAAGCTGACGATATTAATGCTGATAAATAACAGCCGAGAAAAGCGATGCAAGGGAACCACTTTATAAGGAACCTACATGAAGACGTCCGAAATATTTAAGGAACTTATACTACTAGAGGAAAAATCCTTATGGAACTTTTCCTTTTCAAATTCCGAGTGCTGTACTCATATGCAAATGAAGATTACATTACGTTGGATGATAACAATGGAATAGACATGATACTCCTTGATTGAAATTATGCTTTTGCATATAAAACTTATTCCCTACGGTATTTGTGCTTGTGAGCTTGAGTTCTAGTCAGAATTAAAGGCAAATTTCAGAATTTCAATGTTTTTCTAGTGTCTGTGCCCTTTTTGTGGTACTCTGTGTGCAATGAAAATTAAGGAACTATTAAGGAATTTTTAGCACTAGAATTTGACCCAAAAGAGGTCCGAATATAAGGAACTTTTAGAAGTAAAAAAAACTCAAACTATAATATAGACAAACTTTGATACAACATGATAACATAAATAACCAAGTTTTACACTGAAATCACTTTGCTACGTGAAATGGATTTAAGTTCTCAAATATACTAGTAATGCTAAGTCCGTAGTACTTGATCCATACTCATGCTATCATGACCCATCAATTATTCACTAGTCAATCAGTCAGCCACTCAATTTAATCAATCAATCAATCAGTCAAACTATCCGTTTTACCGGAATAGTCTCCTCTATCAGCATCAATATCAAGTTAAAATGGGCATGCCGAAATAAAAATCATCTCAAATAAAACGACCTCCCTATTTCTCCATGTTTTGGTTCAGTGATTCATAATAAAGCTGCGTTTTTAGTGAACAATTAGCCCACTAATCAATCAATCGAGCTATCATTCCATCAAGTAATCGATCAATCAATCAAACAATCAATCCAATCACTTATATGAACCTGGAGGTTGCCGTGTAGAAATAGAAGCAGATGATAACAATCAAAGGATGAACTGGAATCGCATCTTTCCATATGAGTGGCAATTTAATTGTCCAGGTGCAAAACTATTGCGCATTAAGCGACACTGATATTGTGTTGGTAGAGCCAGTAAGAGAATGCCGTGTCATAAATCAATCAGATTGTTATGGTTTGTTATGATTTGTACTTTTCTCCATTTCCCTTGTGAAGATTCATCGAAAAGTCAATAGGGTCATGGATCAGTCAACCTAGGGGTTATTCTTGGCTGAATTTGCAGCTCTTTCTTGAAATTGGAAAAAGGTACTTAGAGTTGGAAATTAAAACCAATGAATTTGGAAAAACGTTGTAGATACTTTTTTTGTAAACTGAAAGGATAACTAGGAGAAAGCTTAAGCTCGACTGACAATTTCTCTTCAAGTGAATACTAATCAGATACTTTTTTTGTAACTGACATGTGAAATGACGACCAAATTTTTATGACAGTAGCCGAGAAGAGGCATTTTCTCAAGAATTCGATCTTCCACTGGAGCTGGAGATTTTGCTAAGGGAGCTGTCATTTTTAATTCTGGGTACAAGGGTGGAAGAATTTTTGGAGGGGTATGAAATTTTTTAACTTTGTCTTATTCGGCTATCAATCTTTTTTGCTAAGCCATGTTGGGGTATCAACTTTTTTAAATATATACAAACCATAAGTATAATGTATATGTTCATTGCAAAATGTTATCTATTTCTTATGTTTACACAAAAAAAGTCATTTAAACAAAGTTATTAAGTGCTCTTTATTTTGTTAATTCTTTTGCCCTTGGAATTTCCTTTCTTTCGTATCTATGTGGCATTTTTGGTATTTTCCAGCTCTTGGTCTAAATCCAAAATCTATCAATTATTCAATAATGCCCAAAGCTTCAACAGCAAAAACACTGTTTTCTTTCAAATTTTTCAGCCTTCTGATATGGCATATTGGAATAAGTTATGCAAAGTTTTCTTTGGTGAAATGTTCTTTGCTCGTGAGAAGTCTAAAATTTCCTTTTCCCAACTTTTGAAACAACTTCTCACCATTGCAGGAAATCATATGGAGGACTGTACATGATGTACTAAGGAAAAAGACTGTGGATGCATGACATGATTAGCAATATCATTGGGGTATGAAATCTTTTAAGTATTTCGAAATGAGGTTTCACATACTATTAGATTTAGTGAATGGGGTAACGAAACTTTTCCATTTGTCTCAAAATTCTTCCACCCCTGTACACAGTATTAAAAATGACAGCTCCCTGACGCCTGAATCAATCATTTATGAACTTACAAACGCGTGAACCCGGTCTAATCTCTATACACGTAAAGTCGTTCCATTTTTATAAATTCTAGTTAAATTATGGGTATATTTCCACCGCTCTCTAGACTCTGTTCAGATCAGCAAGAGAACGTTAGAGCATCCTCTATTCAAAGAGTAGTCACAAAGGCTACAAAACGGAAAAAATCTTCGAACAGCTGATGCTTTTACTTTTTCAATAAAAATAACACAACTGTGAACAGTTAGTTAGAACTCATGAGGCTGAGGTTTTGCAACGATAATTCACTCTCTGCAGCAACATTTCAATCATAATTCAAACTTCACTCATAGGCTGCAATGAGAAGCAAGACGTGTTGAGAAAAAAAAGATTGGAAAGAAAAGAAGATCTGATCAATGGTGATACAATTATGGTGAGTCTGACAGCTCTGATTTTTGCATTTTGGCCAATGGGACATGAGTAATGCCCGAAAATTCTGTCTCTGATATAGCTCCATGTGCTCAGCTCCAAACAAATCCATTTTGTCTCTTCTAAGTGCTTAACATCCGACAGTAGAATGCTAAACTACTATTTAGGCCAATCAAATGTTGTTGTATTGCAGTAAACAGTTGTGCCTCAACTGCCTGTAAGCAATGGTAGGCATTGCACAGAATATTCAGCGTCCCCTTTCTCCAGTCTTTACCTATCTCTGTTCTGGTCTCTCCAGTATAGTGAATCTGAGGGTTTTGTTAGGATTTTAATACACACTACATGGAATGAACGAAAACAGACTATTGGGCCAATGAAAGAATGAATGCCTTGTATTTACAATAAAAACGATAAGAGCTTTCACAGAGATACGAAGGTCTTAGTAAGATTCCAAGAAGCACGGACCAAGAACACATGCTGTATCTAACATACGCGAAAAGAAACAATGAAGTCAAAGGGCAAAGGACGGTAAAGGTAAGTCCCATACATTATCTGTACGTTGCAGGGGGGGGGCATTTCCAAGAGAAAGCACTTATCCCATGCCATCATCTCCGTGAAGTAGGGTGGTAAAATTCTTCCCTCGTCACCATTATCTCCATAATGGTGCCACCGCTAGGTTCTCCTTTCAAGCAGGGTTGAGAATGAACTAGCACCCAAACCATTACCAGAGACATTCCTTGAACCATCGAATTCCGCAGAAAAGCCGAGCATTCTAATCATTAGACGATTGGTAAATTTCACTGAACTACTAAGGGGCATGATAATCCTGTGCTGAGGTTAAACATTTTACGGTGGCACGTTAAGTAACCTGCATGTACAGCTTATTTTCCTAAAGAATCTTCAGGTATGCACTTGTGTAATGGTTACTTATTAACAGACATAACCACCTCAAACAGCATTACCTGAAGATATTTGGGAAGACTCAAAACTTCAAGGGAGAGGGAATTCTAGTTCAATAGCATCAAAATATTTTATCCTACAGGGTAAGATTGAAACACTCTTCTCAAAGTTTTGCAAAAATTAGGAGGTTCTTGTAACATTCTCCTTATAAACGGTATCATTTCTGGAAATCCAAGTTATACGATGGAACAACAACTCCTCACCATAAAGAGGTCTCTGTCCTATGCAAAATATGACCCTAGCCGACCTACTTGGAGGTATTTGCTTCGACCAAACATGGTTGATCTGGCCAAAACGGAAAACTATACGGAAAAGATACGGTTTCAGGTTCTCACCAAATGCTTTCATTTCTTCACCGATAGATTCCTGCAAGCAAGAAGAAGGACGATATTTGAACAAAGCTACAAAATGTACACTCTAACTCAAAACAACTTACAAACGGAGATTGTTCAAGAATCAGCTACCGAATCTACCAGCTACAATCTGAACTGCACCTGCTAACTAGGAGGATTATTTCAGTGCAGTCACTTTAAGCCAGTTTAGATATGACAATGAACTTCATTCGTTGAAATTCTTGGAAATAGCTGATATGGTTTGGTTTAGAAACACCAGCTCTTCTTCGCTGATAACGAAGTGGTGATAATGAGGAAAATCTGATTCTCTTCGTTTTGATAATGACAATCTGTTTAATTCATGGTTTTTCAAATCCATTCTGGATGATGATGAGATTCCAATCTCAACAAGGATGTTAAAAGACAACGAAACGTAGACAAGAGTGATTAAAAGAAATAGCGAGCCTGCATAGTCTATTTGGAAAGGAGATCTTCTTCCAACATTCACACGTGCGAGATTCATGGCCATGTTTCAACAGCTGCTATAATCTTCTTATCATTCATGCAAGGAATGACGTCAAAATGCTCTACAAGCTTACATACATACACATATATATGCATATACATATATATATATATATATATATATATATATATATATATATATATATATATATATATATATATATATATATATATATATATATATATATATATATATATATATATATATATATATATATATATATATATTCAAAAGCTCTAAACTTTAAAGTTCCACATCGAAACGTTTATGTCGTAAAACGGATATGTCTAACTAGCTTAGGTCTCTTTATGCCCTAAATAATAAAATGTCGTAACATGAAACAGCTCTAAAGATATAGAAATGTCGCTATCATTAGTCGTATTACTATTACATTTGAAGAATAAAAAGCAATTTTCATCCCGGGAGACAGGCTGTCTCAGTACGACCGTCTGGTATTGTGCTACTGAGCGTGTGTACAGAAGAATTTTCACCCCAGTTACAGGGCTGGCTCTCGTAAATTGGTATTAAATAAACAAATGTGTACAAGATTCAGCCCGATACCAGAGACAGCTCGGCTTAGTGAACCGGCCAGGAGGTTTTCATACAATATCAAAGCTCATTTTCTATGAGATCACTTATGAGGTCAGGTCATCAACAAATGCAAACAAGGCAGTTTAAAGCTACAGAAGACCTCAACATCCTGAGAAAAATTGCAAACGATCGTAACGCTTGGAAAAACTTTACTAGTTTGATTTATAGTGTCGCACAAGGTAAGCAATGGTACAATTGGAAGCCAACTGCACAAGAGAGAGAGGTGATACACCTGAAGTAGATTACTTAGTCGGCATTTTGAGATAATGTAGGATGACTCTAGGAACTCAAATACGAATAGTCCATCTTACAAATGTCAGCATTTGTATCTGCGATACCACAGAATTATCTATTCTGTGGCGATACCGTGACTAACAAATATGTGACACTGCTTTAGACCGAAACACAAATCAATAGAGACCTAGTTTTGGCATTGCTGCATAACAATTTGTAAACATATAGATTAATCCGTAGCTTTCCCTTCTATTTTCCATTTTAATGTAAGCTTTCTAATATACTGTAAAGTTGATTTCTACGTGAATATTTACGCAGTTTCCAATTGAAGAATAGTAGATATGCCGAATTTTTATGTGGGTACAAATTTCCAAAGGCTATAACTGCCATATGACTAAATTTCGTTACTGCTTCAGGCTCTTAAAGCCTTGCTATGACTGCTGCATTTTTGCAAAACATGGAAAGACAAGGAGCTTGCAAGATAGGAAACAGGACAGTGCAGCATACATGGTGCGAAAATGAACGCCTCGGCGGCTGGCGGGTGGTGAAGAGGCCGGTTCATCATCTTATGGCCGGAGCTGTCGCTTAACAAGTCAAAGTGGTCTTGTCAAAAGGAAATCGTTCTTCAATTAGTAATTGAATAGATTTTTGAAGCAGAGGATACCTGCTGTACTGCTGTATTTGCGGTAATTTCAACTAAATGAGAATCCGTTAATGGCTGAATTCTATTCACATCGCCTCTGTTTGGTACCTAAATAAGAAAAGTAATATAAATAATGGCGATTGCTTTGTCAGCTCATAGAATCCGTTGTCTGCTCAAAGACTTGGGGTCCATGACTTTTTCGCTCAATGACATCCTGCTAATGAACAGCCAAATTGAATGTAAAGAGCTCGTGTCGCTATAAACAGAAAAAAGATGCAGATATCGTTCAGGAATCAATTATTGTCACCGCCCTATTCATTCACGATTGAAGATAACAACCTGCTATATGCTGAATGAAGAAATGTGCCATCCTTTCTTACTAGGTGGGGTCACGCTCGTGCAGGGTAATGGATAAAGAAATATCCCCTCACAGAGAGATCTGTCTAACAACAGCCAACACAAATTGAAGACAGACTCCGAATAGACACTAGGCTTTTCGTTCCTTCTTTTTAAACAATGCCCAATCAGCCACATACAATATTACAAATAAAAAGACAAAGATACATACTCGAAATAAATAAAACTGCTCTCAACTGAGAGGAACTCCCTCAACTTTACTTAAAAGCAGTTTGGTCATGCAGAATCTCTTATTCCCTTCGGGATCTTTTTTAAATGCTTATCCAAAACAGAGCAAACATTTTTCCAGTCTAGTCTTAATATTGATGTAAACTCTATGTTTTCAATTCTCTTTTTCGTTATGCAGACCTTTGACTGATAAAAATGCTTAGTTTGAACAACCAAACTTTAACCAAGGCCAGCCGTTGATACTAAAGTTGTTTTCTTCGCTCCTGCTCTATCCTTCAAAGATTCTATCGTCAGTAGCAGAAATCCACTAGATGGCTTTCTTTGGCTTTGATCTGAACTTTTGCTTCCTCTTCACTTCAAATCGAAATGCATCCTCACTCCCTAGTCTCTCTTCATTAAAAATAAGACTCATCACCATTGTCAAAGTAAGTTTTTTCTTCTCTCCAGTGCACACTTTAAGAACTGACGCATTCTTGCCATCCTTGGCATATACAGAAGTCATTTTTCAAAGGCAGCAATAACCCCAGAATAAGGGAGTGCTGATTCCACTTGGTGACTCCAAGATGAAGGATATCTATTGACATGGGGGTAGGAGGACTTTACAGTTGGAAGGGGGGAGGGCTGGCTACAAATTGTCTGCCTTAATTAGAAAAAAGAGTAGTACAGATTGATGATAGTTCCTAACGTCAATTGTTCTGTAGCTGTATTTAGCTGCAGCTAATTTCTATAAAAACTGTTACTTTCTTTAAAAATTGCATGAATGAAGTGGATTTCTGTACAACAGAACAGCCATCCGAGTTCTTTCTCCTATGCCCATGCGTATAAATGATCAATATATGATACAGTAGTGCATATTATCTAGCACAGATAATCCGTGCAAAAATGTTTCCACTGTATGACTTTGATAGACAATTATTCAAAACAGGCATGTGGTAGCAGTAGTTTCTGCCATATTAAAAATCTGATTGGGGAGAAACATAGATCACACATTAACCTGGAATTGGCAAAGCTTACCTTAAAGATCTTTGATACTTTTATTTTCATGATTCCCCTTTTGAAAAGGAGCCCCTTTGCAACAAATTCGTGATCAAACCTAAAATACAACAACATAGCATAAGTGTCTGCTTGCACAATCGGGAAAAAGAGACAATACCAGCCAGAAGCCTTTGCTTCTTTGGTCAAAGCACTACATCAATAAATGACATTAGAGACAAAAATAACACTATTTTCAATTAATGGCAGGACCTAAAAAGTGTTGATCTTACCCAATTTGTGGTGTATTAACTGTGGATCTGTAGTTAGGGAAAGTGTGAGTTAGTAAATACAGCACATCTGCTGTTTAGAGTAGTAATTACTACTAATACAAATTAGAATGTATGGTCACAATATGTATCAAAACTTTCTTTAATTTCTGTCATGCCCATCAAGCAATTCCAAAGAAAAACTGCTCGCAATTTTTATGCAAATGCAAAAGGTACTTCTTTTAGGCTCTGATTAAGGGTAACAAGATAGAACTGCTAGCTACCTAAAACCAATCTCTCTGAGAAAAAGAGCAATATTGTCACTAGTTGAGACCTCAACACAAGTTCTCATTGATGCCTGTCTTGTTTTATCACCACCACCTTCAGGGTTTCCAAGGTAACATACCTGCCTAGCAGAAACAAAATATTCATTCAGCATAACACATTATACATGAAAGAAAGAACTTTGCTCCAACAAAATGGTAACAAAAACAATTTTACTATTACATACTACAAATTTGAATCTCCCACATTAAAATTCTTCATACATTTTCCAAGGCAGAAGATAGAACAGCTTCCCATAACAGCTGAATATAATACCAATGTAACAAGGTTCCCTTATATGATACACCATAATGAAATTTAATCAAGGAGTATATTTTAGTATTTTCACTATTACAAATAGAGAAGGGAATGAAAATACAATTAGAAATCTGACCTGAAGCAGCCTCAAATGGCAATCAATCATAATAACAAATCATGGGTAGACATCCAACAAGCTAAATGCTGTTACAAATAAGCATCTTCAGTTAATTGTACTTCAGGGATTAAAATTGAAAATACAACAACAAAACCCACATGAAGGTTACTGGGACATGTAATGTGCATGCTAAAATATGGTAGCAACCAGGGACAATTACCATAAGCTATCTTGTGATAAAAGAGATCTTCTAACTCTGAATACAACATTTGGACTTCCTTCTGCAAAATTAAATAAAGACAACTGTGCTGACAAGATGGGTCATTCAGTTATAATTACAGTGAAGGAGCAGATATTATCCCCATATGCAGAGTTTTTTAACATGCAGTTCTACACAAATGTGCAGTTGTAAACTCATCTTGTGCAGTTGTAAACTCATCTTGTGCAGTTCTAAACTCATCTTGTGCAGTTCTAAACTTATCTTGTGCAGTTCTTGAGAGTAATCTGTGCAGATTAGGTTATACATTCACTTAGAAAGATTCCCTTTAAAATAAATTGTTACACTTAAGATTTATTCCTCTTAAGCATAGGAACAAAACTTGCATCATTTTAGTGCCTATGTGCTAGGTGCATTTTCTAAAGGCTTGTGAGGAACAAGGACTAGTCCTCAATATCATGTGCACCAGAATAATATGCAGATTCTGCATTTTCCCTAAAAAGACTTTGCCAGTATGTAAATATTGCACTTTGTGCTACATGGATCAATTGGAATAAACCACCAAGCCAGCTAATAAAAATTTGCATTATAGTTCAAATTCTAACTTTTTCTCACAAACAAACAGTTTGATTACCACATCTATGAAAACAAAGTTCAAGAGCATAAACAAAAGATTCAAATGTGAAGATTTTATCAATTAATTGCAAATTCCTCAAGGTCATTCCATGCAGTCTTTTAAGGTTGGGTTTGGTTGGGAAGGAGATAGACAAACTGAGAACAACTTGATGTAACTAAATGTTGGCTTGAATAGGTGTTGAAGGTGTCATCTCAACTGTTGGAATCCTCAGGCACCATGGCAAAACAAGTGACCATTTTTAAAAATGCAACTCCAACTTTTGATTAGTTGATTTCAAACTATTTGACTGCAGAAGAGTCTGTAAAAGTCATGTGACAATATAATAAGCTGTTTTTCAAGCTCATATACTTATTTTGTGTAATCCGTGTCAATGACTTATAGCTGCACACAAGCATCATGACAAAGTTTTAGCATGATCCCATTTGTGGCTCAATTCAGATGATTTATGATCTCTGATTTCTGACTAAATAAATGCAGCGTAAAGTGAATTCCGTGCAAAGCTCATCGTCTGAGGTTCATGGAGCCAATTTTGCTTTCATGCCAAGGAAAGATAAATTTAGGGCCGTGCAGCCAACTTTTGGAAACGGAGAATATAATTCCCAAATTTTCCATGACTGCAAAGGATACAGATATATTGATACTGATTGTAGTCCCCGAGTGGCGATCATGAGATAATTCAATAATAGCATTACAGTGTTTCCTATCATCCTACTCACGTATACCTGTATGACAGGGGTACAAACAAAAATTTTCACGCCAGTAGGCAGAAGAAAAGAGAGTACCGCCGGATATCTCCGGAGCAGACTCAATCAGATGCACAGTGTGGTATGAGCTACTAACTCAAAACATAAACGATCTCGTGGTCTTCGAAAGCACAGTCTGCTTCAGCTGCTCTCTCACAGAGGCCTTTAAGTCGTTGGACCAACGATGCGAAGTCTGCAGATGTTACTGTCCCTTGCAAATAGTATTGAATTTGATTTTGCCGTGGAGCAGATTGCAACCCTGGCTTAGATGCCATGTTTGTTTGAGAGGACGAGCAACAACAACTTGTAGGCTATCCCCATAGGCTATTCCACTGTTCCTTTCAAGGAGTCTTTCGAAACCAACGATCGATCTCAAACAAAATTTTGAGATTAATACTCTAAACCAAGTCAGTTACTTCTTTTTAGATCTTTATAGTTTGTGCGTTAACTATTTACAGATTCTCTAAATATCTTGAGATTTAATCAAGTTAGATAAAAAAAACAATTGAAAGAAAGGACTGGGACCAGAGGTTTAGGTAGGAAAATTCATAAGAGGGATAACAAACGCAGATTTTCAGACAAAAAGATAAGTATGCTCGTTTGTTCATGACTGTTTTTAATATAACACGAGGCATTGCATCTTAACTCAAACAGGATATAAATTCTTTTCATTTATTAAAAAAGAAGATAAGCTCTTGTCAAGTGTCAAATATTGCACAATTTTAGATTTTATCATTTCTTCCCGTTGAAGAAAGGCACTTATG
Organism: Mastigias papua; assembly: GCA_964019165.1. Taxonomy (NCBI): domain Eukaryota; kingdom Metazoa; phylum Cnidaria; class Scyphozoa; order Rhizostomeae; family Mastigiidae; genus Mastigias; species Mastigias papua. The sequence goes on from OZ025267.1 coordinate 4,426,555, forward strand.
ATTCTTTCAGCTCTAGCAAAACTTCTTTGTTACTGAAGATGCACCAGTCTCTATTTTAATGTAGTCTTGGCCATATTTTGTGGTCTTGTAGCATCTAGGAAATTCAAAGGTGTCGTCAACTTTTGATAATGTTGAAACTCTAAAGCTTCTTCTATCCTTTTTGACCATTATTCCTTACGAAAACCTTTGCAACACTTCATGGTATGCCAGAAAGACTTTTAATACTATTCAGCATTTTATCAAACAACTGAACATGTAATACCTGCCGGTTTGCAGGTTCACAGGGCGTCACCATAAAAAATTTGCATAAGGCGTGGCAAAAGTTTATCATAGCATAGTGTGGTCCTGGCAATTTCATAAAAAATAGGCACCAAGGTACAAAGGTAAAAAGTCGATAGAAAAGGATGAGTTGATAAGTTAGGATTCCATAATGGCGGATAGATAGTGGTTGTAGTGATGCGAATTTTGCTTTGCTAATAGGTGATTTAGACTTTGCAACTTCGATTTAACTTGATTTCTCATCAAATGCAAATTGACTGGTGCATTTGAAGAAACATTATCTGCATAATCGGAAGCATCACATTTTAGCTTCGAAGTTTTGCTTTTGCGTTTGCCTAGGCTTTGGCCTAAACATATAGTACACAGTATTATTGCGCCCCCAGATTCTCTACCCTTTTCTCCCTGCGAAGACATTTACCCCAATCATCCCGTTGCTCACAACTGGGGTTCAAATTGCTTTTATGTTGTCGATAAATTTGTACAGTACATAATGCCCTTTCCTGCCTGTGAATTTGAGAATGTAGATTTAAGCCTCGTGTAAATACGAATTGGCCTCTTTTTACACTGATAACCGTTGATGTCACTGGAACAAAATAGCGTTGCAGTTACACTTCCTTACTAAAATTCATCAAGACCAGTGCTGTTCACTAGTGATTAGGTAATAGCAGGTAAGTACTAACGATGTGTTTGCTACAGTCTGGTGTGCCTAGAACCGCTGGTTATACCAATATAGGCATTCAGAACTTATGATCTTCGTATATTGTTGCCATAATAGTAAATTGCCCTTCGAGATTTGCCTTTCAAGTACTTCTTTCCCTGGAAGAGTTGCTTCAGATGAGCCCCAGAAGATTCTGTTTTGAATTGAACTGAATTCATTGGTCGCTTTTCTCTGGCGGACAATGGCCCTGCGGCCCTGTCAATATGGAATTTAGTAGCTCTAAGATTGTTTATATTGAGCCGAAAGGGCTGCTGCGAAGAAAGTCAGAGATTGTTGTTTCCATTTCTTCGTGGGAAGAACGTATGTAAACGTTTGCAGGTGTTGCTGTGTGTAGATTTGGCAGCTAATGCAAGCTAAAGAAGGATTACACGAAGCATTCCATGCGACTACTTTAAAAAGTTTAACATTTGAGGGAAACCAGTCTTGTCTCTTTTGTTTACAGCGGAGGGAGAGAGCTCCGAGCTAGCTTTCCGAGGAACGACATGAGAGATGGACGAGGTATGTGCTTTGTGCTTTCTTGTAAGTACCAGTATGAAAATAGTCCCTGCGAAAGTATTTAGCTGAGTAATTCATTTCTTTTTGCACAAGTGCTATTGGCTGGCTACTTGTACGCGGTCTATTCAATTAGGCCTTTGGTGTAAGGTCATGAGATTTACAGAGGCAAACAAGTCAAGTGCATATAAGTGAAGTATAAACGTTGCCAGGCGATCAGGATAATATATACATTACCATAGAAGAATTCAAGACGGATTGATTGTTGAAAATCGATTTTGTTAGTCAGAATGCAAAGGATGTCCACAGTTCTATGACTGCTACACCATTAGCAAACTTGATTTCCCTTCTTGTAGATATAAGGTACACGTTAGATATCAAAGAAAAGCTGCTTGTTTCTACCAGTACAGGCGACGCTCGTGTTGCTGCAACAGATTGTTCATTTGATAAAATGCAGAAGGTGATTCGTAGTAAATGGACAGCATTTTCCTATCTAGATCATAGAGTCCAACCGTCTTTGAAGTGATAACTAGCTTTTGGTGATTGCTTACAAAATTCAGGATACAAATCAATTGGCATATTGTCAGCGCGCGTAGATCGCGTTAGTGCTGATACGTCTCCGGTAATTCTAAAACTACCTTTGTTTCAGAAGAGCTGTGTTATTTCCTTATTTTAGAGTCACGAAATACGCTAGCTTTCTATTTGCATTTTCTTTGAAAGGAACTTTTCTACATCAGTTGATAGTAGTTAGTCCTGCGGACACGCTACATATTCAAGGCTTGATGATAATGCTTTGTAAATGTAATCTGTGGTATCTAACTTTGCTGTTGTATAGCAACAGTATCAGGTGAATTTCATTTCAGTTTGGCTATTTGTGATCAGTGATATTCTCTTTGTTTCTTTTCGTTCACTGCTTTCCTCTAGTCTGATGCATAGCCCTTTTACTAAAACCCTCAACATCTGGTTACCTTGTGCTATTATGGCTTTGGGCAATGAGATATCTTCTAGCTTTGGATATAGTATTTGGGGCATAGGTACCTCTATATCATGGCATGACAGAGGAATGTTGTGTGAATGCATCTATACTGTAGACTCTGTTCTTTTTAAGTATCAGAGATTGCTGATGTCATCTTCTCTTTTTATCTAGAGAGTGCACCCATTCCAGAGTTAATTAGATTAGAACAGTGCCTAGTCTTGACTTTGTATACATCCTTAAACCTAGTGGTGTGATAGTCTCATTCTGTCCATTTGTAAATTTTATCCCATGTGTCTATTCCATGCTGCATGAACATGCTAAGGATGTAGCTCCATGGTTTCTTTTCCATGCTTGCAGGAGCATTTTTGCACTTTTCCTCCCACCTATCACAAAGTAGTACTGGAAAGTTACTTGCCAGTTGCAGAGTAGGCATTTAGGCATATGTTTATGGATTATATAGCTTCTCTATGACTCATTGTTATTGCATTCTTGTAATCAAAATCATAATCATAAAGCATTTGTTATTGGTTACTTGTAGTTAATAATAACTAATTAATACCAGCTATCTAATATGCAGAATATGACAAAGGTAGAACCTAAATTAAGTGCAGATATAGCACATTCAGTTGCTGCCATCCCAGCTGCATATTTCTTTTTGGAATTTAGCAAGGGAAGGTGTCAATTTTAGTCAAATGCTTCCTTTTTTCCATGACAGACCAGATTCTAGTAGGAATAGTCTTCAAGGCAGTTTGAAGTTGAAATGTTCCTATTGTGTGAATGTAATTCCCACTCATGAGTTATTCAAGCCCATCTTGGCTCAAAGTAATGCCACCAGAAATATCTTTCATATTCTGTAACAAATTCTAGTCCCAAATGCATCTCCATTTAACTTTATGGATTTTCCAAAGCTTACAATTCTCAGCCCACCTGCCTCTCAACTTGCATGAGCTTAATTTGGATGCAAGTCCACACTGCATGACATACTTTTGATTCCAATTATTCAATTCTTTTGAATAACTTTGTACACAGGTATTTTCCTATTTGAACAGAGCATTATGTTGCATTTCATTGTATTAAAAATAAATCTCAGCAGCAAGCTGCCAGAGGGAGTTCCACACAACTGGCTTATCCCACTTTTATCATTAATAATGAATTTTGATTGAGCATTTGAAGGACTTGAAGCCTCATGTGGCCTCTGCATGTTTTCTGGCACCTGGCCCCACTTCAGGGAGAAATGGGAGTATAGTGTTTTCTACACTGATCATAAGAGAGTATGACAAATGCTATGATGGATGCACAGCAGGGAAATCTTTGTTCCTCTCCTGCTAAGCACATAGCAGTATGGGAGAAAAGTATGGAAAGGGGCCATCACATATTATGTCATGCTAATTTAAGCATTTTGCAACACCCACCCACCCCCTGTCACACTTTGTCTCAACTTCAAAACTACCCACCCACCCCCCAATATATGACATCACATGATAAATTTCAATAGGACATTTTTCTGCTTTTGTAATAATGTGTTTATTATGTCTTTTTATTGAGCATGAGTAGATTTCACTACATCATCTTCATACAAAATATAGTAGAAAATGTCATTTAAAATGGGTTCATGTATTGCTACACTATTTGAGGCTGTCTACAGTTAAATTCCTTGTAAATTGTATAATCTAGATTTAAAAACTGCACTCATGATACTGGATACAGTAATATTATGATAACGTAGCAAATCATTATATAACATAACAATAATACCAACTCTTATGCAAAATAATAACAATTCTTACGCAAAAATATGACATAGAACTCCAAAAGAAAACCACCGACCCCTTGCCACAATTTGTCACAAAAATCAAAAGACCCCTCATCCCCCTGCGTGATGTAATATGTGAATGGCCCCAAATGGAGACTATGTTTATGCTTGAAATATTGTGGGATACAATATATACAGAATATTTCTTCTGTGATAAATACCCAGAACCCATACCTCAGAAGCTACGCTACTAGTAGAGACTAGTAGCTGTTAAAAAAATTATCCATTTTTTCGTCTAGTGCATTAGAATGAGAGAGTTTGTGAGTAATTTTCAGTTCCTGACAGCGTCCCAACCAAAAACCCGGCATGCGCTCGATAGCAACAATATAACTATCCATAGCCAGTCAACTGGAAGTAGAGTGTGATATGCCAAAGACTCTTGATAAAATACAGCTTACGGGCTGAATGAAACTCTCATTTGACGCACGATGGTGGCAAAGGAAGGGCCTTTCTCCATAGTTGCTAAGTCCCCCACATTCCGCTGGATACCCCCACCATTTTAGTGCGTCATCTCCAGTCGACTTCTAGCAATGGAAATATGTTGAAAAATCTCAAGCATTCCTTCCAATTTGTAACAACATTCAAAAATCACCTATCTGGAAAGATACTGGAACTTAGGAATTCACACTGTTTGTTCTTTATTAGTCCCTTATTCTACACTTATCATTCTTAGAACAATTACTTTTCATGGATCTATCATGGATTTTTTAGATATTGCAATGTATTGATGATTTCCATAATAACTGCCCGGCGCTGGCAGTTTCAGCCCCACCCTACCCTTATAGCTCCGCCAAGTTGCCACGCCCACTTCTCCAGCACTTTCATATCAAAAACTTGGCAACTACAGTATGTTCCTCGTGCTCTTGAATCGTATCGATTTACTATTGCCCACTTATTGTTGTAGTCTGAACATCAAAAAATTTTATATGGCGTCAGTAACCGTGTAAATGTAAGTGAGAAAGTTCTGGATAATTTTCAAATCCTGAAAGCATCCCAACCAAAAAGCCGATATGCGTTTGATTGTAATAATGGGACTTTCTATCGACCCTAGATATAACAAGGTGGCATGCAAGGATTATTGATATAAGATACAACTTACGAACTGAATGAAATACTTATTTTGATGCAAAATAGTGATAAGGAAAAGGCTGTTCTCATGAATCCTATCGATTTAGTATTTGCTGCCAATTACTGAAGTCTGAAATATTGGACTATTTATCTGGCACCAGTAGGTTTTGGCACGTGGAGAGCACTTCAATGCCCGATGCGTTATATTGAGGAGGGATCAGGGCTTAAGGGCTGTTTTTACTTAAATGTGTGTTTTCGTCATTCGGTCAAAGTCCCGTCGACATAAATACGTCTCGGTCCGCACTTTACGGGGGTTATGACTGATAGCGTGTGCTGTCATAAAGTTAGGACGGCTGTGTTTGTCACACAATGCGATACAAGGCGCAGAAGCACGAGGACAGCCCGGCCACATACCATAGACAGAGGACACACCTCTGACTTGCCAATCAACGCGCGAGGTTCTGTTTACACGAACCTGGGTTGGCTTCAGAAAGTTTCCTAGTATTTACACGAGGCTGGGGTAGCTTCTGCTGAAGCTTCTTGGCCCAAGCCGGGTCAGCTTGCCACTGAACTTATACACGCTTTTTTTTTATAAGGAACCTAGCTAAAGGCCTAGTTCTAAAAGTTCCTTATTTTCGGACCTCTTTTTATCAAATTCTAGTACTAACAGTTCCTTAATAGTTCCTTAATTTTCACTGCACATAGAGTGCCACAAAATGGCACTAGAAAGCACTGGAAAAGCATTGAAATTCTGAATTTTACCTTTAATTCTGGGTAGAACTCAACCTCAAAGCACAAATGCGACAGGAAATAAGTTCTATATATTCAAAAGCATAATTTCAATCAAGAAGTGTCATGTCTATTCCATTGATACCATCCAATGTAATGTAATCTTCACTTGCATCTGAATACAGCACTCGGAATTTGAAAATGAAAAGTTCCTTAGGGATTTTTTCTTTAGTAGTATAAGTTCTTTAAATATTTCGGCCTTCTACATGTAGGTTCCTTATGAAGTGGTTCCTTGTAAAAAAAAGCGTGTACTTCGAAAATTATGACCGAGCTATCAAATTTGTTACATGAATGACCCTGGGTTGGCGGAGCGTTTACACGACCCCGGGTTGAGCTTACCCGCGTTTACATGGAAAATACTTCGCGAAAGGCCAGCCCGCCTCACCGGGTCAGGCCTACATTCGAGAAGGTTTACCTGCTTATGTGGGTTTACCTAGGTTGGCTACTGCGTTCATGTACACAGTTATAGAGAGTAGACTGAAGAAGGGTTGACCCTCTTCACCGGGTTGGAGCCAACCCGGGTTCGTATAGACAAGGCTTTAGCTTTAGGCTCTCCACAGCGTGATAGTCTGAGTCCCATGCTTTTCATTGTACATTAAAATCGAAAACTTTCGGACGATCAAACTTTCGGACAAAATCGTGTCCGAAAATTTAATGGTCCGAAATGCTTTTTCGTCCGAAAGTTTTATCGTCCGAAAGTTTGTTTTTCTTGAAAATAAAGAAAGACACAAATATGGGCTTCTTAAAGCATATAAATAAACATTAGTCGTCTAAGCATATGATTTCGCATTGTTCTTTGCGTCCTTCGTCAGCAGTTTCCCATTGTTCTTCCTCATTTTCATCATTTTCCAAAAACATAACCAGTTCTTCTCTATTTTCTACACATTCACTGCTTGCGACTTCAAAGGATGATATGCTTGCTGTACTTATTTCGCATTCCATTTCTGTTCCGATTTCGTAGTTAGCTTTAATAATCTCTCTTAAACGATTTAAATATCGTCTCTTTTCGTCGCCAATCTTCATGGTGACTTTCAAAAGGATCTCCAACCCCCCTCGTGGAATAGGAGATGGTTGATATTTTTCGTTGATTACAGTGCCTTGAACAATACCACCTCTATCGAGAAAAAATGACACAGCTCTTAAAATTTCTCTTGGCACATGTCCAACAACAGAGGCCGTTAATTTCTCGCTATGCTTTAGCTTCCAAGCGACGGCATAAGGATCTGAGGCTATGTTCACATTGCTCCGTATTCGTTTTTATCCGTTTTCATTTCGACCCGTTTTGCCTGTTCACATTGCTCCGGGTACATTTGAATACGCTATGAAAACGATAAGTGTTCACATTGCTCCCCTCCAGGTACAGCGGAAAACGGCATGATATTGAGTCTTATACTAGCGTTTTCAAAAGTATCCGTTTTCGATGTTCACACTGCATTTTGCGTTTTCAAAAGTCTCCGTTTTCAAAAGTATCCGTTTTCAAAGTGCGTTTTCAAAAGTCTCCGTTTTCATAGCGGAGCAATGTGAACGCAAGGCAGAAACGGATACTTTTGTATCCGTTTTCATATGAATACGGAGCAATGTGAACGGGGCCTGAGAGCAACGCAATTTTTTCTTGTTCTTTTTCAGCAAAAACTGTCTGGCCTTTTTTGGGTTTTTCCACGAAGTTTTCCCATAAACGTGCCATCCTCTACTGGCAATAGTTTGAGTGTAAATACTTTCCATTTTATGCAAAATGATGTTACTTGCCTCAAGGGGCAAATTGTAAGAACAATAGTTTTGCGCCACTGAGGCACCTCTTCACGTTGCTTTCAGCTATTGTCTTCTGAAGGCGCATCCTGGGTCCTAGGGTCAGTTTCTCTCTCCACCTACGGTGTCGTGTTTTCTTCTCACTGTGATCTCCCCACTTCCACACAGTGACAAATATATTTGAAAAATTGAAAGCACGTGTGGTTGTTTAAGAGCACTGTATATGAATTTTAGACAGACTTGTTCAGAATCATTGAACTAACAGCGTTGAATGAAATGTCTATCTTTAACTACTTTAAAAAACTTGGTCCAGATCAAACTTCACAAGTTTTAAACAAATCCAGCACATCGTTGTCATCTAGAGAAACGGAAGAAGTAAGAAAGAAATTGATTGAAAAAGAAAGTGAAGGGGGGAAAAGAAATACAGAATATGGACAGGGGAAGAACGAGCAGAAATTGGAAGACTTGCTCGCAAGCATGGAAATGCCATTGCTCTGAACATGTTGATAGGAAGGTAGCCAAGGCTGACAAAGCAGACTTTAAGTGATTTCAAAAAAGCCTACCTTGCCTTAAAGAGCAATGAAGATGAAGTCCTAGTTATCAAGAAAAAAAAGATAGGCAGACCTACTTTGTTGCCAGAAGAACTGATGAAGAAAACGATTGAAACTGTAAATGCTCTGCGTTTAAAAGGTGCACCAGTGTCCGCATCAGTAATAAACTCTGTAGCGAAAGGAATAATTTTGGCAAACGACAGTTCTTTGCTGACAGAAAACGGTGGACCCATATCCTTAAGTAATGATTGGGCAAGAAACATTTTGTACCGTATGGATAAGGAAGGAAGAAAAATGACCAGACGAATGGCTACAACATCGAAAATTCCTGTTTCGCCTGGATTACTAAAGGAAACGAAACTGGACTTCCAGAGAAAAATTAAAAGAATTCAATCTCGCCACAGCATTCCAGACGAATTAAGTTTGAACTTCGACCAAACACCACTATCATATGTGTGCACATCCAATCACACGTTGCATGAGAAAGGTGCTTCAAGCGTGCCTCTGCTTGGAAAAGGAAAACAAAAGCAAATAACAGGTACATTTACAGTGTCCAAGAGCGGAGTTTTTCTACCCATGCAGCTGATCTACGAGGGGAAAACAAATCGTTGTCTCCCGCAAGGGATCAAATTTCCAGATGGCTTCGATGTGACACATACACCAAACCACTGGAGCAACGAAGAGAAAGTTACCCAGTTGCTGAATTCAGTGATCTTTCCTTTCGTGGCAAAACAGCGCGAAGAATTGGAGCTACCAGTGGAACAAAAGGCAATGCTCATCTTCGATGTGTTTAAGGGGCAAACAACCAATGCAGTCCTTAAATTAATTGAAGACAATAATTGTATAGGTGTGTTTGTACCAGCTAATTTAACGCATTATTTTCAGCCACTGGATCTTACGGTCAACGGCCCTGCAAAAAAGTTCCTGAAATCAAAGTTTGAGGAGTGGTATGCCAGGAATATCGAGGCACACTCAATAGTGGGATTGATGTCTATTCTGTGGAGGTTTCAAGAAGGCTTTCCACAATAAAGCCTCTGCATGCACATTGGCTGATTGGGTTGTATGACCACATGAGGAACAACCCTGAAATGATCAAGAAAGGGTTTGAATTGGCAGGGATCAATATTGCATTGACCACTGAACTGGAGCCAGAAGACCCTTTTGAAGATCTAGATTAGATATTGCACTAATTATAAGCTAAACTATTATCTGCGCTTTGTTTCATTTACTTCTTTGGTAATCCTGTCAAGATTTCTTTTGTCCGAAAACTTTGCTTGTCCGAAAGTTGTTTTGTCCGAAACTATCAAAAAACAGTCCGAAAGTTTTTTGTCCGAAATATTTTGTCCGAAAGTTTTAAGTCCGAAAGTTTTCGGTTTTAATGTACACCTAGATGCTGTTCTTACTCTAGACTGTAGCATTTTGTCTAACGAGTAGCTCTCTGTTTACACTTTGCAAGAAGTTGTGTTATCGACGGCGACTGGTATACATGTGATAGAACTGATTTGAGAGAGATAAGAAAAATAGAATGTTAGAAAGACTATTTATCAACGTATACGGCGCTCGCAGATGATGTGTATAAGCAGCTGTTGGGTTTTTTGGCTGTCATTATACGTTTCTTAAGTTGTCATGAGAATTTTGTCACTTGAATACTAAAAGTTTCTTAATTGATTTCCTATTTTCAGGACCTAACATTGCATTACTGATTGGAAGTCTAGCAAGTCTAGGTGGATATAAACGCTGATCGTCGCGAAGAAAGCCCAATCAGATCCAAATCAAGTTACAACCTTTTCTAAACAAAATCCAAACAAATTAGGACTTTCAAAAACTGTTGACGAGAGAATTCACCATCCATAGCTAATAGTCTAGGCTCAAAATTTTCTTGAGCATAGTACTAGCGTTTCTTACGTTCATGGCCCACCTAGTATTTTTTTTCTTATAATCCGGTTCTGACCTGCTATCGCTGGTTTCTCAGCTTCTTTTGTGAACTGATTGACCTACTGACTGGCTGCTAACAGACTGATTGATTAATTGCTTGATTGATTGATTGATTGATTGGTTGGTTGGTTGGTTGATTGATCGTTCTGTTGCTTAAAATGATTTGGTGTTGGTAAGCCTCTTAAGTTAATTTATAGATTGAATGATTCGTAAGCTTGTTGATGGAATGTGTATTTTGGTGTCATAATCATCTGTCTTGTTGGATACCTCACTTGCCACAGAACTCATTGACAACACCTTCACACTTTTTTTATAAGAATATTGTCCATAAGAATATCAGGACTCAGAATCCCTGTAATTTAGCAGTAATTTAAGAATAATGCAAGGTTCAAGCTTCCTCAAAGCCTGGATTTTTTTGCTGATTTGAGCTTTCTTTAGAAACCAAACAAATTTGAGCTTCACTCATTTGATCTGGGAGCCATTATGCACTGATCCGACTCAGCAACTCTTCGGGCAGTTTGATGGCCCCTTTCTCATTGGCTCTTCTGATGTGTTTTATGAAAGATGGTATCAGTTGTAGTTTAGTATGAAGATTATTGAGTTTGGTCTTTGAAAGTCTGGGAAGGATAAGCTACAACAGAATGTGATCATTTATTTTCCTTAACTTTCAAGTTGTAGGACAAGGGTCAACCATGCTGAGGATGATAGGAGCCTGCAAGGAAAATAGGCAGGTTGGGTCCAGGATGCATTCGCAATCCGGCAACCCTTGTCAGTCCGTCCCTGGGCACGGATGATTGTTAGCTTGTCAGGAAATTCCTTGCTAAGTAGCATTGATTTCATCATTAATGATCATTATCGTGGTCGTTGGTATAAATGCATGAATGGAGCTATTCTGTTGAATTGAAGGAGAATTAGAGTAACAGCAGTTTGAAAGCTTTTCATCAATTGTGCACACGAAGCCATGTGAGTGAGAGAGAGAATTTGACTTAGAGTGATCAAAGAGGTTTTAGCTAGCCCGGTTCTGGAAATCCGCTTTTTCCAATCCGATATTTTACTAATCTTATCGTTTTAATGTTAAAGTAATCAGATGGCGGCTGTTTGGTTGATTTTAGGAGCATCAAACTTTAATGGTAGACCGATTTGCTGGAATCTGACTTGCTTTTGTATGGTGTCCTAAATGCTTTGATGTCTTTGATCCCCATTTCCAGCTGATCAGTTCCCATCTCGTAGTCTTTGCGCTTTAGGTTTCTAATCTTTCCCTTGGAGCAGGTGATAACTGGAGTTGGTCACATTCGCCACGAAAGTTTAGAATCAGAGCATAAAGTAGACAGTTCTGCCAATGAGGCTTTACCCTCACATTAGCATTTACGTATTAAAGTTATTCCCTATTTACCCAGTATGTATACACTATAGACACGGCAAACATGACTCTTATGTTCATTAAAAATTTATAGTTTCTAATTCACAGGTGGAAGACTTGTAATTGATTCGACTACAGTAGGCAGATTGTGTAGTTCGAGCAACTCATTTTGTATAAGCCCCATTTGCGTCTTTGGATCGAAATTTTCATCTACCACATAGGATACAGTTTAAACTAATAAATTGCTTTCATATGTAGTGGAGTGCAGATTAGATGAACTATCTCCTTTTAAAGTGAAAAGCGAGTTGAAAAATTTGGTTTTTTCTTTGTGTTGTTTCTCATCTTTCCTTCTTAGTGATAGAAGATATGGGGATCAAAATTAAAAAGATTTACGATGGTGGGTCCTGCACCTATATACAAGTAAAAAAATGGACTAAAATTATGTGACAATTGCAATCTACTTGGTAAAAATACACTCTAACACTTTAGAGTAAACTAGAAGGATAGGAAATCGCAGAAAGTGCTAAAACAAGGTTATGTTCAATTTGATCTTTTTGAGAGGCAAGTTGAGATCAGGCCCATTTTGAAACCTATTCTCAATGTACACTAGAACGTGGAATAATACTTTCGCAACTAAATTGCAAATTTGTATTGGTTTTTACTTACTCATTCAATTACTTATTTTTCTTACATACCTGCTAGCTGCTTACTTACTCTATAAATTTTTAGGTCCGTGGAAGTTCCTCGATTATCATTATTACTAATACTATCTTTTTGTCCTAATTTTGAATGCTGATTCAAAGTTTACTGTTAAATTTGTTTTGATATCTTACAATAAACCTTGTCTTAAGGTTTGAGATTGATTGTCTTATTTGATTGTATATTAATGCTAATTTAGATTAATTTTGTGTGTGAAGCTTACTTGCTTGCTTACTTGCTTAATTACGTACCTCCTTAATTATTGTGAGTAACTAATTGCTACAGTTTGCTTATATTGATCAGCAAGAGCATTCAGTCAACCTCTCAGTATTATCGTATAGTTTCAACCGTTTTCCTTATCGGCATTTGGCTGTAGTAAATGAACCCAATAGCAAGAAGACTCCAAACTATATTTCATTTGCTGGCACTACAATTCCTGCCATAAATCTTGGAGCACTTGCACTACTTTTTATAGATAGAGCAAACTCACCACCCACCTGAACTCGAAACCGGAAAGTTAGATTTAGAAGATACATGGAAAATCCCCCTTTGCCTGTGGCCCCTATCCATCATTAGCAATTATTCAAGTTGATTTTAGCATTTTAGTAATTTCCTCATCTTCTTATCTATAGGTTTATATTTCGCTTTGCCTTTGCACCTGCTCTTGTTTTCTTTCTTAATTTTGTTGTATGGCAATGATTGGCTGCAAGATATTCATAGAAACCCGGTTACAACAAGATTGTATCAAGCCCGATTCAAAAGCCTGTTGTACAGTGGATTAAGAAAACGACAGACAATTTTTCTTGAAAAACAATCATGATAAATCAATTATTTTGGTTTCTGCTTGACCCAGCAGCCTCGAGACGAGAATTGTTATAGGTACGTGCTCGTGGCAGCAGAATTTTCTCATTGTAGTTACATTGTTGCTTGGAGACTCCCTGCATGAGATCTATCATTTGTCTTCCTTGATAGATTTACCGAAATGTATCAGAATCTCTTGCGTTAAGACCATAAGTTTCTTGGGTCATATAGTATGACCTTACATTCTCACCCGTCATCAATTCTTCTTGATGGTTGCTTGGAGAATTCATTTTTTCAGCTAACGCGCAGCTAGAACTCTTTCTGTTTTCTAGCTGAGCCCTTCTGTATTTCTTCCCTTACATAGCCATGGACTTATTCCAAACTACAGGTGTCGGTAATTGGCCCAACCGGATGGCAGTTGATTTGAAATCATCAGTTCGATTATTACTACCTTTGTACGTCCACTATTTCCCAATACTACGTTGTCCTTGGTTGTCTTGGAAGTTGGTTGACTCTACAATTCTGATTGTTTCTTCAACTATTTTTCAAGTTGTGTTTACAACATTTTATAAGTTACAACATTCTGGTCTTCTCGGTTGTGTTATTTCGGTACTATGTTGGCCACGATGACCGATTACACGTTAGGTTGTTCACAGTAACTATATATTTTATCTGAACAGACCATTGCAGTCCAGACCATTGCACGTTTTTTGAGGGCCTGTCGGTGTGGAAGCGAGCTGGCCTGGTGTTTGCCATGCCAGCTCGCTGCCCCGCTCCCCATGTTCATATGAGAAATCGTTATTTCTCCTTCTGTGGTTTCAAGAGTCTGTCCTTATGGCAGCGAGCTGACTTGGTTTGCTAGCCCGCGTCGCTTACCCGTGTTCGCATGAGAAGTGTTCGTCTCTCCTTCGGTTGGAATCAGGTTACCTCTCCTTCAGTAGTTTCTACGGCCTTTCCGTATTTCAGCGAGTTGGCCAGGTCAGATGGCTCGACTCTTCTAGCCGAAGTTTTCCATAGCCCACATTAACGTAATAGTCCTGTTGTCAAGCTAGCTGGTCGGACAGCGGCTATAGTGCGCATCTGAAGATTGTTCTTGGATATTGTATCTGTGATCTCCTAACTTCAGCTGTTATGTATTATTTTACTTTCATAGAGTATAAGATCAAGGAGCAGAACTGCCCTTTTGTTTCTGGCTTCTCCAACAAATACAGAGATATGATATTGTATTTTGAAGTGAAAATGCGAGAAAATGAATGACCCGAGCGAGATTCGAACCCGTGACCCTCAACTTTTTATATTGGTTGCTCAAAGACTTAGCTGCCGGGTCAAATTTTAAAGCCGTTGCTGAAGGTTATGTCATTTGCCTACATTGTCCCTCTCCCAAAATTTGCGCGGATGAGCCATTGTAGCTAAAATAGGAAAAAATAACGACATTGCACAGTTACTTTTGATTATATTAGCCACAATATGTGAATTTCAAGAACTAAAACAATGTGATAGCTTTCTGTAATATATGGCTTCTAGTGAAGCTGTTTTTTCGCATTTTGAGTCCAAATTTCATGAGTCTTAGCGTAGATAGGATGATATTCGTGTTTAGCAAGTAACTCTGGCTGCTCGTAAACCTGCGGTTTTTCTGCGCAATTCACTACGCAAGTTTGCTAGACCGGATGTAGCTCTCTTTACCGAACCACCCTAATCCGCAGTCTTCAATATATCTTGCCTTTAATTTGTTTGTAACTTTGCCGATATCAGATTCGTCGTTTTTGCTTAAGTGCTGGAATAGACAGGGGGCTGCAAAATTGAGGAATTATTAGAACAAATATTCATATTGCTAGTTTATAGCTAGTCTCCTACAGGGCAACAATTAAGGGAGAATTCTAGGACCACTATTTTACCAGACATTAAAGGCGAAGGAAAATTTTCCAGAAACAGCCCCATTAACTACAGAAAACGTGTTGCGTACTTCCATGTTCTTGTTCTTTTCTGCAAGAAAATTTCACCACTGCAGCACACACACGAAGTCTAATTCTCACTATTTGAATTGTCAGGACCACTCTTAGGCCTGGTTCACACTTGTGAAGCAAGAGCTAAGCGAGCGAAGTAAGCATGCGCAGAAGGGACTTGAACGTGAAAAGGCTCCTTCTGAGCATGCGTACTTCGATTGCGTCAGATCTTGCTTGAGAAGTATGAACCATGCTTTAACGGCAAAGACCGCTGCTTTTGGGCCCAAGTTACTTGGGCCGCAAAATAGATAAGGTTCAACTTTTATAGTTATTTTCCTGCATTTTATTGGTCTGCAAACTTATGCCCAGAAATACAGCTTAAGTTTTCGGACAACAATTGATGTTTTCTTTTGCTTTGTCATTAAGGCAATTATTATTAGAACGCAGCAATTATTTGTAACACAACAGCAACACAAATGGAAACAATTGAATTCTACTGTGCCATCAAAAATAGGAAGAATCACAAGGTTGTTTGGTCCCATTTTGGATGACAATTGCACTTTTGGTACAGTATTTTGGCATGGAACAAAGACAAAATTAAGAGAAGAATCTTTTGCATTCTGCTACCATCTGCTGCTAGTATACAGTGTCTCCGTGACACCAATTAAAATGTAATCCCCGCCCCCCCCCCCCTCAAACAATGCTGATTCGATAGCGAAAACGAGTAGCTTTATAAACACGCATCACTTTTGGCCTTCAAGTTGCTCATATTTGCTTCATACAACATTGTTTAACGGGGGAGGGAACGCTATAGTTCGTCTTAAGCGTAAATCATAGCAAGTGTTCCAAGACTTTTGGCAGGCATTATAGCTATGCATTTGTGACAGCGTCAGAGGGAGTTTCTTGCAAATGGATGCGAAGCTTTTTATCTATGTGTATATTATTATTGAGAAAAGTGTTAGCTTATGTGTCACTCGGGATAAGCCTAACATAATCCCTGATGCGAACGTTTCTGTTGTTGGCTATTCCCAGCTGATTATGCGCAGTAAATGCAAGACGGGGATTTGAATAATTATGATTTGAAAGTCGATTATCACTTGTTGTTTTAGTTGAGAACATTATCTTCTGGGAGGTAGAAAATTTTAGTGAAATAGTTGCCTGCCTCCGCCCTCGGGGCTCTTTAGATGCGTGAAACATATTTCATAAATTAGGCCAGCTCATTCTGGCGTTCTATGCACATTGGATCGATTCACTCAAAATCTCTATTCAATATGTTTTAGCCAAGAGATATGTATTTGTGCTGCCTTTGCATACTGATGTGCGTCTTGCATGAATTTAGGCGTAGGAATCGTCTTAATCCAACTATATGTGGATAAGTTCGAGTTGCATGTTTTGTGGTGTATTTTCGCAGATATGTGCCTGCTTTGCCCATGTTTTTTAAAACCAGATTTGTTCTTGTTGTTTGTTGTGATGAAATGTGATGATTTTGAAGTTGTTGCCAGATAGACCCAATATTAGCTATAACAACTACGTTTGCTGAAGCCGACCGCTCCTTATTGGTCTCGTTTTCGCCACGTATTTTCAGCCATTACATATAAAGATAGTTTCTTTTAGTTGTATAGAGGCTTCGTGTTCTTAATTTTCTGATCGTTTTCGCCCACACTTACCTCTTGCAACGTTTTCTTACTTCTGTGCCGTCTCTCGGGCTCTGAATTTGCAATTAAGATTAGGGACCTATCTAAATACTACAATGTTGTCAAGAGGTCCAGAATAAGAACCTTTGGGAGCAGTGCCTTGACCTAGGTTCTTTGTAGAAAGAGCACGTGTAGACCGCGGCAGTGGCAGCCAATGTGTTGTAATCACCGACGTCGCCTCTTGTCGGCGATAGCCAGCCTGCCGAAGTTACAGCACATTGAAAATACAGCTTGATATGGATTTTTGATTAAAGTTTTAGGTCAAAGATGGCGATTATCACTTTGCAGGAGAAATATCGCAATCTGTAGCAGGAATAATAACATCGCAATGTGCTCTTTCCCACAGGGACTGTATTTACAACCTACCGAAATGAGTTGGGCACGTGCTAAATGATAGCTAATCAAACGTACCCGCATTTTTTTGCTAGCCTTGAGAATACGCGTTTTAAATGAGAAACCTGGCTCCAGAGTTAATAGGAAAAGTTTGCTAGTTTCCTACCACAGTTCTAAAAGTTTCTTGAAAGTTTTTCTTAATTTTTTTGAAAACATTAGAGTTTAAAACGAAAAGAAACGTAAAACCTTGTCTTTTATAGTGCCAATAAGTTTTAGCACATAAAACATATGGTAGTGGACTCTTGTTAAATTCCGTGGAGGAAAAACATGTGAAGATAGGACAGAAATTTCTGAAGTTTCTTAACTCTTCCCTTGTAGTTCTGAAATTGTCTTAAATGTTATGACGTTCAGTACTAGGTTTCTTGCAAACCTGTTTTTTATAAAAACACCGGTGTTGTGGTGTTATTATAAGTATACAGACTACATGGGCGCAGTGATAGTTAATTTCTTGGGGTTAAGGACAAAAATTTGTCTACAATTTCTGACAAAGTACCAACGTCCCAATACTTTACTGGCAGGGTGGCAATGCTAATGTGGTACAAAGTTTCCTGCAAAGTAGGAAAAATCTCAAATTCCTACTGCTTTGTGCCAAAGGCTTCTAGCTTTCCCCCCTTCCCTCTCCTCCCCTCCCCTCCCCTCCCCCAGCCACTGCGCACTGACAGAGCAGGATATTGTCGACCGCATTTTTGGTTCCGTGTAATCGCAAGTCGGTTACGTAGAAACATGATAAGCCGCGTTCATATTTTTGCTGCTGAATGATTCCTATGGTTACGGCGTGAAAGGAGTTGACTCTAGTGAACTGGACTTGTCATTTCTTGAATTCCTTATCATAGTTTACGGGCTGGCAAGAAGTTCCAATCAGAGCTACTCAGTATGGAAAAGTTCTATCGCGAACCTCTATTTACCAGGGTTCTTAACATTTATTCACTAATTTGTCGGCAACTTACTGATTAATATTTGATGATAGTTCTCTGATACATTATTAATTGCCGTTAAATAAGGTTGTAGTCAAAGGTGGCAGAGCATAGATGTATTCATCACTGAAGTACGACAAAGGAAGACAATTCCGGTGTACCTTGTTTTTGAAAGACAACAAAGGGTAGTAATTTGTTGCTGTAGGATACTGGAGCAATCTCTGTATACATTTTCAACTGATAAGAGTTACTTCAACTGGTGTCGTGCCGCGGGGCAGAACTTCAAGATCATGGTCGAGTTCAAGCTTATGGTATTGTTGTATTCACTTATGTCTACCCAGTGTATCTTTGAGGTTTTGAGATTGTCGGACCGATCATCTGAAAGTAGTATGTTCTTTAGGATTAGCAACAACTGGCCTTGCTAGAGGACAACTTTGTTTTGATAGCTCAGAGATGAAGGCAGAGTTGGATGTAAAATTATGTTACTTGTCAAGACCGAATTATTATGACATTGATCCTTTGTTAATACTGTTCCCCGATTACGTACCGGTCTCCCCAGTCACAAACGACCAGACCCTCCTCTATTTGTACCGATACTTCGGTATTTACCAATACATGTATTTTAATTCGATGTGCGATCCTGCGTTCCAAGTCCTATTGCTCCTAGCGTCGTAAGATCAAAAGTAGACAGTCGAACTATGGTCGCTACCTTGTATTGTGGTTGTATAGCAATCATGGGGTCATGTATACTGTACAAATGTGCGCTCTGTTATTCTCTCCATTTGAGCCGTTTGATTTTTTCGGCGATAGTATAGAAATTGTTTAGTTGAAGGTGCTTAATCTACCCGTTGGCCTTCATCAGTTTTCGCTTTATTCGGGGATTGTCATGGGAATTGGCATAGGAAGACGGTTTTCTGAATCATGTTTTATGATTAATCTGGAAATCAATTCAAAAAGTTGTTTTTTGTCTGTTGACCGTGTTTAATTGATTTTTAAGGGCCTAGCCAATGTATCTGTAACTTGCAGTGCCAGTCCCAAGATGGGATATGTTGGAAAGTGACTCTCCAAGGAAATCAAAATAGCAACATATCTCGACAAAATGGAGACTAGTGTATATTGTCTCTTATCGACTAAATATGGATATTACAGTATAGAACTGATAGTCTATCCCTCATCTAAATATTATTGGAACGCAACTTCTTTCACGGTAGTATATTTCCCCTGGTTTGAGGGTCTGCACTCCTTCGGTGCACATCAAGCAACAGAGCCTTTGCAAGTGTCGTTTTCTACCAATGGTTTATACAGGTATCCTAGACTATATACTTACTCATTGTATCAAAGCTGGGAGTTGCTTTATTTATCGTAGTTTCAGCATACGGCAATTTTTAGTTGTTTTACGGCCAGACTTCCCAGTTTGCCATCTGGGAAGAAGCTTTTAATACCTCTGGATGTGCCTTTACCACTGCTCCAAACCATCTGAAAATCGGTCTTTTGTGGGCGGGAAATCGATAGTTCACTTTGCGGATCATGAAACAACAGTTTGAATCGTGTTCAACCATTTCTTTGAATTGCCACCGGCATTTCATTCGAAGATGTTCTTGCCCGTGTGCATCAGCTCATTGTATATGTAAGCTTTTATGACTTTTCGAGTCAGGCCAGACCTTAAGAGTTTAATATTTCCATTATGTTATTCAATGGTAATTTGGATTTTTCTCGTGGTGCGTTATCTGCTCTGTATGCCCCACTTTAATTCATATCCATATCTAGGGCTTGCTTTGAACCTTACTTCCTATTGTTTGATGTCCAAGGACGCTGATCGACATTACCCGTTGTAGTTATAGTTTATTTTGGTGACCCCTCTGCTTTTGTGCTCCTTCACCCCTTTCATGCATTTTGCAATACCAACTGCGCACTATCTAGACGCACCCTTTATTTTTAAATCTATTATCGTCAAGGAGTATTTCTTCATGAAGCCACTCAATATAGGTGAATTTGTTATCTTTTTTGTTGTCCTACCTATGTAAAGAATTCATACGTTCTACGAGAGGTAGAAGCCAAGCGGTAGAAATTTCCTCTCATTTATTAGAAATGCTCTTTTGAATCCAGTTCTTTATTATAGAAATTGAATGAATCGCTCATCCAGCTGTCTGGTAGACACTATTAGCGATATTACTCACAAAAGCAGTGCTTATTGAGGAAATTCTCTATAAAGTCATCAGTTTGACCTCATTGTCTAAATTTAGACTTGTTTCGTTGCTACTTATTTAAAATAATGCATTTATCTATTTGATTGGCCATTTAACCGGCCGTCGTATTTTGCATTATGTGATGTCATTTTCATACACTGGAGTGCTTGCATGTTTTATGAATCATATCTTTTTTCTCCCTTTGTCGTTTATAAGTTCAGACAGGTATCACTCTTAGGCTGTACACTTTCTACCATACTGTCCTATCTGGCGTTCTTTTCCAGGTCTAGCGTGCAGTACTTTCTAGCGTCTGCGTCTACCCTCGAATTCGAAAATCTAGCTAATGCTATATGTAACACCTCTAAATAACATACACATCATCGAGCATCTGCTACACATATATCCGTAGGGCAGTGGTGTAGAAAAGGGGGGCGCGGGGGGCGCAGCCCCTTCACCTTCAGTTAGTGTCTTGCTCGTAAAATGGTATTAGCATGCAAACAAGTATTATTAGGCAACAGTGTTATTGTTGTATAACAAGTATTATAACTTTCCTTGCCAGACCACTCTCTCAGTTTCTTATATGACTATTTGAACAAAGTTCTTAATTTCTTATAAAAACTCGGATGCGCAAAGAGCCCCCCTAGCTATCAATTTACTTCAACACCACTGCCGTAGAGTCTATTGGGGTAAAATGGGTAAATGACTATTTTGCAAATCAATGACGTGCTGTCTCTCTTGCGTACCTAATTTATGCGATTTCTTGTAGAGAGGTATTGTATCAACGTAAAATAATGTTTCTTCTCTCTTTCATTGCCTTTAGTCAATAGTAATGATGCATATATTGATATACCTGTAATACCCCTTATACAGGGAGGCGAGAGGGTACTGACACAATGGCCTGCTACATGCATATGTAGTTACTGAACTGGTTCTAAACCACACGACATGCTTATTTACACAGATACTATTAGAACGATTAGACTGTCATAGGGTGTCCATATAGGATATTACATTGCCCACTTTACCCCTGGTTACCGATTTTACCCCAGCAGACCCTACTATATTTGTGAGAGTTGCTCCTTTGTACTTTTTGCACCTGCTTTTGTATGTAGAGATGTATACCCCCTTTCCCAGCTTGCCTTAAAGCATCACTAACGATATATTGTAAGGTTTATCGTAGAAGCAAATATGATATGTGTGATATGATGTAATTCGTTTATCTTCAATTGGCTATTCATAGATAAATTTTGTGGCAAGAGATGCTTTTTATACCAACTACATCCAATGCAAAATGCAAACGAAAATAGAACAGAAATAGCTCTGAATGACCTTAGTTATGGATAGAAACTTTGCACTGTCTGCAAATATATATATATATATATGAGTTGTCTCGATATAGATTTTTTGCTGATTTAGGTTTTACTTAGAATAGAAAACAAGTGTGAGTTTGAATTATCTGCTTTGGGAGTCACCTTGCAATGACGAGGCTCGGTCACTACTATTTGGGGAGTGTCCATTTGCGCACTTTTCATAATAGGGATATAGCCTACATGAGTATTAATGCTGAAAATCGCTCTCAAATTTAAGAGTAACTTAAGAATAATCTTAGGCTGGAATTAAAAGAATTTTAAGAATTTGAGTCTCCGCGAAAAGTTAGCTATTCTTTTAAAAAAATAGTGTGATGTTTAATGAGGTCGTCAATGAAATCGTCATGTGCCCGATGAAAGGCAGAACCAGTGCTGAGAAATGTGGATTCAGGGGTTCACTAACCGAGGGATCCAAGGCTATGGAGGCCCAATGTTGTGTACTGGCTGTATATGCCTCCTGCATATCACAATATACCTATATGTTGCATCCTGACTTGGGGCCCAGAAGTTCTTTGCGTGGTCCTTGGCTGAACTGGTTACT
Organism: Mastigias papua; assembly: GCA_964019165.1. Classification (NCBI taxonomy): domain Eukaryota; kingdom Metazoa; phylum Cnidaria; class Scyphozoa; order Rhizostomeae; family Mastigiidae; genus Mastigias; species Mastigias papua. The sequence continues at coordinate 4,448,820 of OZ025267.1, forward strand.
ATTGAGCCTGGACGATCTCAGCTACCTGCCTGGTTCCTTCTGCGCTTGTCCCGTTGCACAGCTTTTAGCCGATCGTCCCAAAGATCATCTGGTGGAGATCCAGAATATTACACGTTTTTGTTTAATAAGAAACCAGTTTATAAGCAACCTAGTACTAGACAATCTAAAATTTAAGAAACTTTTAGAACTACAACGAAAGAGTTAAGAGACTTTAGAAATTTCTGTGCTATTTCAAGTTGGGGGTTTGGGAAACATATTTCCTCCACGGATTTAGCAAGTGTCAAGTAAATTAAATTGCTTGGGAAAGAAATGAGAAAGATCCTTTGGTTGAGAGAAATATATTTGCATTTTATAACAAACCGCACAATGGAACCATTACCTGGTTCAATACCGTATCCTTGTCGAGGACCAAAGCGAAGATTATATAAAGTTTATGGATAGTAACGATGTGGACATGAAGTTGATTTAGATTTAGAGCCGCACTAACGTCTTTAGTTTGCTATCATGCTAATAGTTTGCTATATCCATGTTCTTTATATCGTTTTCAATGCAATCTTTCTTCATTAAATTAAGAAACTTTTATGAAACTTTTAGAAATAAAATGTGGCCAAAAATTAAGTATCTCTTAGTACTAGGTCTTGAGCTAGGTTTCTTATAAAATAAAAACCGCGTACTGCTTGATATTTTCTTGTTAGGTAGTATGAAGCAAAGATTACACAAATAATGTGCTTATCAGAATCTGCAAAAGTAATCCTGATTAGATCTCAGAGATATGGGATTACTTGCCTCACAACAATGACGCATATATCGTTATCCGATTTGTGAACGATTCCGAGATCTTCGCCATAGCATGGTAACCAGGCTTAGCAACTCCTAACTTTGGGCTTTTAATGCTATTAAATTAAATCTAGATAGTTTCATCACTAATGCAAGCGCCGTTGCTTTGGAGATATGGATCGAAAATCGGAAAGGTTGCTTCTAAGCAGCGATTAGTCTTCAGGTAAGTTTTCCCAGAAAAATATCACGGGTTTTGCTGTAATATAAACATCGTCAGTAGCATAATTAGATCATTTTTGGGTTCTCCAGGCTGGAAAACATATGTGTGGACGTATCCGCACTTTGTTAAGGCCGGTTTCTACTTGAGCGAGATGTTTAGCGACCTCATCGGCGATTGGACTGTATCTTGTTCTTTCAGGGCTTATGCGACTTGACAAGCTTTTAGCGAATTCGCTGACTACTTCGATGACAACGTCGTTGGAGCATTCTCGCAAAATATAACTTTTTGCAGTAGTCATTGCTTGTTGCCGAGTTGCCTTTTTTCGCATGTTGCATACGGCAAATCAGTATTGGTCACAGCTACACATAGATGAAATCAGCAGCGGATCCAGAGAGGGGCCGAGGGGGCCATGGCACCCCCAGACAGTAGGAAGTCAACATGGTTTTACTATTCCTTTTTGAGCCGATATATGATTTTACGCAAATGGCACCCCTCCCTCTCCAATTAGCCATGCTTGATCCGCCCTTGGATGAATTATAGCATTCTTTCTAGCACAACAGTTTCTGAAAACGACTGAATTTGGATATAGCGTAACTTCACCTACTTCACACAAAACAGTTTCCTTGAGAAGAACTGTCCTCCGAAAGCTCGTCTTCAAAGACGGTATTCTCAAAGTTTTAAACCCCAGCCGAACGCTGTGGACTTTCCACTCGACAACGCTCAACATTTGTTCCAAGTGAAATGTCCCCTTTCCGCCATTTCGCTCATTTTTCCAACGGACATTGCTAGAATGTCAAGAAAGAAGTCGAGAAAGAATCGTGATCCGAATCTCTTACTGTAAAGTTTCCCATTTCAAAGTGGATGACAAAGCCGCTTACGGTTTACAACTCAACTCACATATTGGACAGCATTTGGCACAATCTGTTTTTCAGTCTATTTTCCTACTAAGTCCAACAGCTTTCAGTATACATACGGCTGGTTCATCTTTGTTCTCCACGCGCATCAAAGACTTAGATCGCTCTAAAAACAGCATATTCCCATTTGCCAGAGAAAAGATACCACCGTACAGTTGATTAATTATCCTAAGTCAAACCACCAAAGTTCTGATTGTTTGAGAATTGGTATCCCGTTTACCGCAAATCCTTGAATTGGCCCTCTGGGGGCTTATTTATTTTGATGCTTCTTGAGTGGGGGCTTATTCGAGGGAAGGGCGTATTCGAGGGAGGAGCTTATATATTACAAGAACAGTCGAAATTCAAGCATTAGTCTTTATCAAAGTCTTCATTATTGTCTGGGGTGGAGGCTTATTTGAGGGGGGGGGACTTATTAGCAATTTGAAGTTCTTTTGGAGAATCTTTTTGGAGAATATTGTATTATATGAAGAGCAAGGGCCCCAAGCAAGAATCTTGTGTCAAATGATCTGACACGTTTGATTATTCCAATGGGAATGGCTTCAGAAAATGAATTAAACGTGCTATCACACCATCAGACTTTGCTTATTGACATGGGCTAGCAGACTGTTCTCGACTTACCGCTTAGAACAATGAATGTCACAACCGTTAGAGGGGCTTTGAAGTAGTAGTAAATGCAGGTTTATCCCATATACGATTCGGCATCTTGGGAAGTGCCTATTAGTTGGGACCATTATCCTAGGCAATCGGACGAGTGACCCAACGAGTGAGGTATAGCGGCCAGTTCCTTTCCTCGCCTCTTTATCTAGCCATTGTCATCTCCTCGCCTCTTTATCTCCTCATTGTCCCATTGTTTTCACCAGGTCAGATTGGCAGTGAGCGATATAACTTGTTTTACACTTCAACTCTTTATTGCATATCAACTAAATACAGTTATGCTTCTCACTCAAACTATATGCAGTTATACGTCTCACTAAATTTGGCAACGTACAACTGGCTGTCAGAATTGCAAAATATACATATTTGTACATATCTGGTAGATCTGGCAATGAGCTAGTTATTGCCAACTATACAAATTACATAGGTATAAATAGAACTAATTATTGCTATAAAGACCTAAGCTTGGAACGAAAATTTTGCACAGTCCATAGCTGCAATCAAAATTTTTAACTGATTTGAGTTTTTGTTTAAAAATTTCTAATGATTGGGACTCTTTACTTTCAATTGGCAGTGTCTGCCGTAATATTTTACTAATATAATATTATCTGTGCCATAAAAATTAGCCTTAGCTTTAGGAAATGCTAGGCTGTTATTATCAAGGAAGCTATATGGTGCATCTTTTGCCGCAAATACTTATGTCATACAATTGGGTTTAAGCGAGCATCCACCTGAGGCGTGTATCGACCGATCGATCTTTCGCACAGCTGACGAGTGCTGTAACGACTCGACCATAGTATCTCATAGATTAGAAGTGAATGTGAACTTGCATATATATTTCATATTTTATATATTTTATGTATATATATATAATATTTTATCTAATATATATTTTATAGAATCAGGACTAGACCTTTGGCAGATGGTTTTTTGCCCATTTGTCACTATCGCAAAACTATTGGCTTGTAGCTCAAATTATGTTTACATCACCACACCCGGTTAGAGGTGTGAGAGTATTAGAATGTTTTGAAAATAGGCTGAAATAGTTTGGTCATCGAGTAGCTGGCTGTCATAATTTACCTGTTCTCCACAGTTTTCCACAGTTTTGTTTACAGTTGGCTTATAGAATTGTAGCTACGCAGCTATCGCTCTCCGCTGTAGTACATGGTTACAGTTATCACATGATGGTGAAGTGCTATGGAAAATGGAAATTCATGGGCTGAATTTTTTATAACTGAGCTTGAAGGCTACAAACACTAAGAAAGTTTTGAAATAATGGGACTAATGAAGACTGCTGATGGGGAAGCAAGTCGAAACGTTTTAAAATGTTGAAGTTTTTATATATATATATATATATATATATATATATATATATATATATATATATATATATATATATATATATATATATATATATATATATATATATATATATATATATTTATATTTATATATATATATATATTTATATTTATATTTATATATATATATATATATATATATATATATATATATATATATATATATATATATTGTGCCTGGATGGCGCAATTGATTAGCACAGGAGTCTTCTGATCTAAACATCGTGAGTTCGAATCCGCACTGGGGCCAAAATAAATTTTCCAATTGTGGTAGCCCACTCATGACTTAGTATATATATATATATATATATATATATATATATATATACTGGAAGAATGTGTGTTTGTGTGTTAGCCATTTGATTAGGCATCTGTGTGAACTACAGAGTTCAACTTCTCTCTGCTACTCCAATACGTATATGTACACTACTCTCTACCTTGGGAGCTATCATATGCGAACTACATTATGGTACATTGTGTACATATCATATACGCATATACATTTTATGTATAGTATAATACACGAATCCCTACATTTCTCAACGTTTAACTTCTGAGATCATTCCGTTTTTACCGTATGATAGGATCAATCGGAACCATACATCGGAAGGCCATGAACAATCTTAGAAACATATCGATTACTTTCAATCATTTTTTTAGATCACTCAAATCATGTACTAGATCGTTAATCATTAGTTAAGTATGACAGCTTGTATGGACGATGAAAGTAAAACGTTATGAGTAACGTTTGGTATTAATGCATAATTAATTACTATTCAGTTGTTGTTTGTAGAAACTTGCTATCGATATTTGCTCCTTTTGTATGGAGGTTTAAGAAAAGACGCGAGTATAACCATAAATAGTGTATGCTATTGGAGAACCATTTACTCAAATTAACACAGTAAATCAGTAGAATCTTATGGACACTGGTTTTTTTTTAATTAGAACGTGATTTATAAGAAATCGGTACTCCACTGGTTAATATGTTAAGAAAGCACAGTACTTGGGGGGGGGAATTTTTTCTTATGGCATATCTGTGTATTTAGCGGTGAAGAAGTTGGTGTCCAGTGAATGTTGAAAGCTAGATGCGTTTTGCAAGTGAGAAATGTAAACTATTATGAATCATTGTATAGAACTATTGAATAGAACATGGGACTTCGCAGATGCAAGGAACATATAGTTTGATATATGAATATGCGGTTAGCTCTTAACATGGGATATAACTTCGTTTTGCTTACTTCACTACAACGTGCAATACTCCATTATTAGAAAGACCAGCAGAGGATACATGATCGGTTAGACGTTTCTGCCCTGTACTGGTAGGAATGAAAGTATACAAAACTATTTATTTATCAGGGAAGAGTGTACAGTGAAGAGAATCGAAATTGATGAAAAAAATGAACGGGACGTATGTTATGATAAACAGTAAATTGAATTGTAAACAAGAGCGTATAGGAAAGATCACAGGTAGGCAGGGGACTGGGGTGTGCAGAAGATGGAAATAAGACACCTCCTCTCATTCAAGAAGATGCCTGTACTTTTTTGGTATTTCGTTAAAATCGACGTAACGACCACGTATTGTCGTGGGGTGTTGAGGTCCATCACCCCTCTTGAGACAAAAACTCTGTCGGCATTTAGCCAAAATTTGCCATTTCTGTCTGGAAATTTCTCTTTTTTTGTATTCTAGGAGCCTAGGAAGAGAAATTAGTTCATGTAGTTGTTAACTTTATAGATTCATACTATTTGCAGGCAAATTGAGCAAATGGTACTTGGGACTTTCAACAGATGTTCTGGCACGGGGACGGGGAGGACTTTGGGCATATCTCCCATTTTTTCTTTGTAAGTCGTACGAATTCAATGAGAAAGGAATTCAGGATAACCGGAGACTTCAAGCGAGGAATGATCACTTGTTATATCACTTGCTTTTTGCCCCAATTTAGTTGTGCAGTTTATTGTACACTGTGCTGAAGGGCGTGGTCCATAAGGCGTAGTTTGCAAAAATCCTCTCTCCCACCAGTCTGTGGTGGCAAATTTCGCCCCCTTGGAGAAATGCTTAGGTATTTCGATATTTCTCTGCTGGTATGATTAGGCTTTCGAGAATCAGAAATTCATATGAGTTATTCTCGTTTTGCTCTTCACATTGGAGTTTTCCATCTGGGCTATTCGACCTGTTTTATCAATGTGTTCGCAAAACGGACAAATGGTTTGGTGTTATGATTATTCTACTAAGATTTTAGTACCAAGTCGCTCCATTCAACGAATCCCAAGTATCCTGGGTGTTTTATCACTAATGGTGAAATTAAGTTAATTGCACATTGTAGCTGCAGAGTTTTACTAGTTTTAACATTCAGGTCATCATGAACCAAGAAGATTCTGTTAATAGATTTAAATTGAATTCGTTATCCTAAATCGTTTGATCGCCTTTCTCCGTTTTCTATTCGGTTGAATCGAATTCAAGGAAAGAAAAAGATGGTAATGGCACACTCAATTCTCCCACTCCTTGTGGTTTTTGTCAGCTTGTCGGACTTCAGTGTTCACTGCGAAACAAGTGGTTCTGGTTTCATTAATTGGTGTCTCGACTGTGTTAAAAATCAGTTGTTGTCAAACCAAATATCTCGATGAAAACCCAGAAGTAGATGAAATTTCTTGATTTAACGGTTATGTGGTTGACTTTTAAAGCAGTTTAACAGGACGTCATGGGGCGTGAAACCACCTTCTTCAGATCACGTTTGAAGTGTATTGAGCTACATCTGTCAAGGGGCATATTACGAGGGAAAATATCGTACACTTCGGGAAAAAATAGTTAGAAAATCATAAGGAATCGCACAAAAATCACAACAAAGGCGTAAAATAATATGGAAAATTAAATTAAAAGTCATAGAAAATCACAGATATATTGCACGTTTTTCAACGAGTGACACAGCCCTCGACATCAGCCGCAAAATGGGAAAAGTTATCTGGCTTTAAGAAGATACCTCTGTCAATTCAGACCTTGTGCCTAAGCTTGTTTTTATGTAGAGTTCGGATTTCTTTCATTTCAAGATTTCTGAGTCTGGATAGAGATGCCTTGTGTTTAGCTTCATCGCAAATATTTGTTCAGTGGCATTTCATTTGATCGCTTTAATGTGTACCTTGCAAATTTCGCCTACAAGTTAAAACACTGCTTTGCATGCTCTTTATTATATAATATGGGTGAGGTCAACTTAATTCTAGGCCAAAGTTTGGTCAACATGCCAATAGGAGATATATCTTGTAGGCCGGATTGCGCCCTTGGGCCCGTAGTTGCTCGTTCCTTTCGCAGGTTGTCGGAAAAAGATTATCTTATCTTTTTTATTCTTTTTTGGCGTAGGATTTCTTTAATTTCAGGGTTACCGTGGAGGGTATATTTCCCCATTTTAGTGATACCCCGTTATTGTTTATAGCATAGGAGAATACTCTTCTTTAGTTGATCTGAAAGCAGCACCTGTTTGTTGCGCACCCGCCTCTGCTTGTAGTGTGCACGTTTCTCATTTTGAAGGCTTTTCGCTCAGTACCGAAACTATCTTAGCTTTTTCATGATTTCAGTACTGAGCCTTCTTTGAACTTTTTCAGCGAGAATAGTCGAGTGTGTATCAGTCCAGTGTTACACAGATAGACATGCACTACTCAAACATGTCACGGCAAAACATAGATTTCCATATGAAATCTATGCAAATTAAACGAAATAATGATTTTGCTTGAAAATTTGAATTTTAAATGTATATGAACTCATAGGCTTTCTTGGGTCTCAGAAATCGAGTACTGAACTTCCGTAATTTTTTTTTTGAACAGTCGAGTATTGTGTTCTAATAAGCTACGTTCTTATAGAAAAACGTGTTGTTTGGACGATGTTCGATAAGACTTCGGTGCCGAAGTCTTATCTATGCCCATCTCATACAGCAGAGTCAGAGAGATGACTCGTGTCCCATTTGTTTTTAGTCTTTTTTGTGCTACTTTTTTGAAAATATTCATATTTCTCATCTTCGTATGATTGCCTAATTTAACAATTCTAATTCGATAAGAAAGGGATTACAATTGGATCCCGACTCGCCTATTCTTCGAAATTTTGTTCCAATATTGGTGGCATTGTGTTTAGTTTATCAATTTTTTCACATTGATTTTTCTGTACTTCATTCACTCATTCATTCATTCACTCAATCAGTCAATCAGTCAATCAGTCAATCTGTCAATCAGTCATTCTTTCGTTTTTGTTATACTTATATACATGTCATAATTTTGGTTCTTGATAGGTTAGTGTCTTAGAACGATGCAAATTGTTAACTCTATTTACTCAAAACCCACTACTGTGTCCACCATATGCAATCATAAATCTCTCCACCTCTTTTGTAGTATTTTACCATTACCACAATTGGTCGAAATCTAAATTTTCTCCAACGGCCTCCTTTATTTATAGAATTAGCTTGGTTAGTTTTTCCTAAGAGCACTACAATACCTCGGCTTTGGGATTCCTACTCTCTGGTTTTATTTTCTGTTTTTCCACTTTATTGGATCATTAGTCAAAGCACAAGTTTTCCATATCTTAATAGCATGGGAAATTGTTAGATTTTTTTGTAGTATTTCCTAGTACACCTTTATACAGTATTTGATCAGTTTTCCATCCTCTGAGGTTTGTGTCTAATGCGTAGGCTTAGTTTGTGAATACATCGAGATCTTGTTTGAACCATTTTAGCAGTGTTCAATACACAAATTGACAAGCGATGCTAATCTGGGCTAGTATCAATCAGTTTTCAAAAATCTGTTTCGTTTGCTGGAGATACTGCAAGGACAGAAACTGTCGCGATTTTTGACCTTTTTTTTATAACATGAATAAATTTGAGCTGCTGGAGAAAGAAATTTGCTAGTGACATTTGCGTTCATTCGAAAACTTTGTAGACTGTTGGACGTCTTACCTTCTCTTCCTTCCCTGAGTTCTGCAGCTTGTCTTTTCTCAAATCTAACATCACCAAACTTGATCGTTAGCCTTCCTTTTTTTTCATTTGTTGGGGGTTTTGCCATAGGTCACAGGGGCCTTTCCCCAACATTATTCACTAGATAAAGATAGTATGGTGCTGATATATTGTTTGACATTGTCAACAAGCACCCTATTCCTCTTCGCAATCTTTGAATCTTTCGGCCTATTGACCCAAAGTTATATCATGACGTAGGCTGGCAAAACTGTTTGCATTCATCGATGTTTCTGTTGTTTCATTTTGCCAGGATGCCAATAGGGGAATATATTGGATATGCTCAGCTTGTTAGCATTATAATGCTTACACGGATGCAATCATAAACCATAGCAACAGTAGCTACTCCAGCAGCAACGGCAGTAGCAAAATTGACGGCAGTACTACGACATGTCTAAAATCAGTGTATTTTCTATACCAGTTACGAGTTTGATCGATATCTTGAGTTGTTGTAGTGTTATCTTTACTACTTGAAACACAGCTAATCCAGTTGATCGCACGGTTTCTCTTCATGCGATCTTCCCTGCTTCTGCATTAATGTCTGCTTTAGAGATTTATAGCATTCCTTTGCTTCTGCCTGACTTTGCCGTACTTATGTTGTACTTTTTGTTTAGGACCTGCTAGGTTACAGTGTTACAGTGCTTTGGTTTCCTGGCGCGGGTTTCCCGCCATGGCGGGAGAGTTTTTGTCCGGGAAAATGATTATTTATTTGGCATAGCACTTACTAGAGACAAAGAGAGATCCTTAAGTGTCACTGGTTACCGATTTTGCCTACAGCGGCCTAGATGTCTTAGAATTCATTTTTATTTATCTTATCATGTGATTCAGAAATGCTAGTATTTGAGGCAACCATTTACTGGCATAGCTCCCAGATGTTTGATTGGTTGAGAGATTTGATCAGATCTATTTCTGCCAACCTAATTGACTGGCAATCATCCAAAATGGGCCTAAACTTAGCTATTGAGTGGATGTGTGGTCATAATCCTGCATTATGATTGGTCAATTAGTCTGGGAGAAAATGGGGCTGATCAGAGCTTTAAATAAATAAAAAATTTAGCGGTTTTGCTCCTTTTCGCATGCTCACGTTTACTGCAGCGTCATTTAAGCCGCGTAAAGCCATACTAAGCTCATTTATCGTCTTAGGGTAGGGGTGGGGAACCCTTTTCAACATCTACGACATCTGGCATGTTGATCTAGCAGGCTGGGCTAGCATAGAGATGCCTTGTGTTTAGCTTCATAGCAAATATTAGTTCCATAACACTTAATTTGATCGCTGTAATGTATACCATGCAAATTTTACCTACAGATTAGACAACTGCTTTGCAAGTTCGTTTTTATATGATATGGGTGGGGTCAGCTTAATTTTTGGCCAAAATCTTTAAAGTCAGCATGACAATGAGAAACTTCTTGTGGGCTGGATTTGGCCCTCGGACCTGAGGCTGCCCGGTCCTTTCGTAGGGTATCAGAAAAAGTATGCTTATCTTTTTATTCTTATATGACTTAAGATTTTTGCATCTGTAATATACTGATTATTTTTTTGTCTTTTTTCAAGGATGTAATCAACCTCAGACTTTCTGACACTCGAGAAAAACTTGCCGACAATATCGAAGTTCTGTTGAAGAATGTTGTCAAAACGAACCTGGTAAGTACAGTTGAATCGAGCTGGTATTCTACCAGCAAGGCGGTGCTCTTTATATCGTGTTTTCTAAGTTGTAGATTAGCCTCTGCTGACGATTTCAGCAGATTTAATGTAGTATAGCAAAGGAAAAATGTACGCGACTGCTAGTATTTACGAAACATTTATTTGAATTCACGGAAATCGATGGAACTACGTGCATAATAATGTAGTATTTTGAAATTTTGTTGAATGGAAAAGCATCATAACGGAGAGGTTTGGTTTCAAAACTAATCCGTGTTTTTCAGAGGCAAATCCGAGCTTATGACTATTTGTACCAAATTCAATATGATGAGATTGAATTTAATTACGAAACAAGTACAGCTCATCGGGCGACTGAATCAGTTGAGTCGATCAGTGCGAACTATTGTGTCTAGCAAGTAGCTTGGTTGTCCAAAACTCTGTGCAAACATAGTGACATTGTGATGAGGGATCTTCGACCTTCTCAGTATGGATTATCATATTTGAAGCTCTACAAGAGAACAGCCTCAAATTTAAAAGCGACTGTGAATTGTGTTCAAGTAGAAAAATGATCGAGAAGTTTTGATATTTTTGCCTATAAAAATGATAGTTGCATCTTCTGAGAACATTTCTCAGTTCACTTTAAAGTTAGGTCGTCCTAGAACTACAAAATGCACGTGATGTTATTTGGGACGTGACCGAAAATATCTTTGGTTTAACTGGCTCATTCTCCTCCAGTTTCTTGGTAGCATTAATGCTAAGGTATTTTATTTGTGCACCCATTTGAATATTTCTCCGGGTTTTATAGTCAGACGCAGTACTATATCGGGATTTATTTAGCACCGTGATCACTCTGACTCACTTTTACTCACCCATAGTGAAAATAAGGCCTTTGGATAGGGTCGTATAATTATCATTTGACACATAGTACCTAGCCAGAATTTGAAATGCAATGCATCAATTGTCAAAACAGTGATCTCGCACTTGTTGTAAGTCTTACTTTACTTAGGCCCATTCCCAAAATGGGGTGCGTAGGGTGCAACCCCACAGTCAAAACTTCTGTCAGTAAGTAACTAAGATTTATAGTTTCCCTCGGCAGATTACTTTACTTTTATGTATTCTAAAAAGCCTAAAAAGAGGAATTAGACACTGCGGAGAGGCATAACGCTCATAAAATTGTTGCATTCATAGTTCCACATAATTTGACTATATGCTGAGCACATTATACTTGAAAATTTATGCAGAAATTCTTCAATCATGGGAGCCACGCCAATTTCCCGGTAGATGCTAGGTCTTACAACCCCCCCCCCAGGGAAATCTTTTGGAGGGGCTCCGACTTTAGTAGAACAAAGTTGTATCCTACAGAAAACTGACTCTTCGTTGTTGTCACAAGGTTTCTATACTTTTGCAGATTGCACTGAAGGTATTTGTTTTGGACCCCTTTCATGAAGAGCTCACACTCATTTGCCAAGGTGGGGATAAGTCGAATAATAATGGAAGCATCTCATTTTGTGAAAATGGTTCCGATGCGCTTGCAGGATGGTAAGTTTTCGTCGTAGAATGCTACTTGGTTTTGCTGTTTGCATATCTATTTCAACTATGTAGCTGAAAAGCTTTGCTGCACAGCTTTTACTTGGTAAGCTGTGATTTCGTGTCGGACATACGTCTGCACAATGTGCCTACTTTTAAATAGTAGAGTTTTCCTTCTGCCTTTTCCTTATACTGTGGCTGAATCATGCTTGATAACCATATATCGTGTATAGTGGCGTGCCTTTCTGTGCTCATGGTGTATCATCCAAATACATAAAGCTGGCGATATGAGTCTATTCTCATTTGATATAGTTCTGCCTTCTCATGGTGTAATCGAGCCCCACTTGAAACAAGACAAGCGCCCTTTTATGAACAAATATGCTTCATACACACCTGGACTGGGTATATGCTTGCTATAATGCGGGGAGGTCGTGGACCCGAAGCTTTGACGTGGTCAGTTGGAAATACAGCATTCTAGTAAGCACTTCGCATAAGGAAAGGGGTTGAAGTTGGTGGTCCTACCATTAGGGATATAGTTAGCACGTTCACTACACCGTAGGAGTAATAATTTCGTAGATGAATCCTTTATTGGAGGCTTTCTATTACTTACTCGTTGATTCGCCTTCCTAGAGGCATTTGATTGAGGCGCATGTTTGAATGATGCAATAATCAATAGTTTTGCAGTCCGCTTCCAAATGGGTAATGCTAAAAGGTGTTTTATGAGTTCCACGTTGATCCTATTTTCTATGTATCCAGACATTATTGAATCACAATTCCCCTTTGTCCCTTTGAGGACACATAAACGAACTTTTTTGATCTGCTACGGAAAGAGGATAGATGTCCTTTGTTTTAGAATCAAATCCTGTATTGATCGCCTAAGTCATGCAATGTGCCACAATCAAATCTCATTGAAAATAGATTTTAAGTATCTAGCTCTTGCCAAGATTATTCAGAGCTCATTTGCAAATCCTTTGATTTGTGATCTTTTCCTGATTAGACTCTTTTCATCTGGAAAGTTGAATTTTTAAAAACAGTGTAGTGGCCTAGTAGGTATATTCGTAGGGCAGAAGTCAGTCCTTTTATGCTTATGTCTTCATTATGCGCCGAGTTCTCTAGATTCTGTTTGAAGTAAACTTATACAAACATGTACTTGTTTGCTTTAGACTAACATTTTTCATCATTCGGATTTAGTGCAGCCATACTGCTAGATTTTCATTAGCTTGCTCAAACATGTCTTGCTAGCACTACCGATCAAAGCACTTGAACAGCAGAACTTTGTGCAAGTTAAGAGTAAAGTTTTGGAGCCATGTTTTCTATTCAGTGCTCTTATAGCTAGTTGATCGTTGCTATTGACTGTCCACCGTTTTTCGTCCAGATCACGTATTGACCTTCATCTAAAAAGAGTGAGTTTTTGAACGTCTACAAACACTTTAGTAGAGGTATTCTGTGCTGTGTATAGTAGTATTGAAGTTAGGAAATGATGTCTTCAGTAGCTACAACTAAGATTTTTCTCAAAGAGGGAGTGAAATAGCCCTACAGTCTCATATATCTTCGGCCACGATAACCTTAGCTTTTTATAAACTAATCGCTTATAAAAATGAGGTTAATTAGACAGCTAGTCTCTTATAAATATGAGGCTGATTAGACAATCATTTTTCATTTTAATTTCACTTAATCTTATTTATACACAATATCCCTTCAGCTATAATACTACTAAAATATAAATTTTCACGCAGTTAAGAGAATACTCTAATTTAAGAAATGAGAAATGTTGCTTTTCTTCCAGGGAGTTGTGTTTTGACTGTGTTTCAGCTCATCAAATGTATTTTCATTTATTTTTTGGATATGGATGTGGTGAAAAGCTCCCTGATATTTTTAGGGATTTTATTCCAGTACTTAACAGCTAAATAGGAAAATCCTTTTGTGCAAACTCCATATTGCACAGATCGACTATACAATCTATCTATTTAGGCAGTAGTAGGGCTGTCTTCTCAATAGCCCCTGGGCCGCAAAATGCAGAGCCCATCTCTTTGACTTTTTCGAACTAAACTGCCTGTTTAGGAATAAAATTGGCCATACGTGATCAGATTTTTCTCAACTGTGCCTCAAGTTTTTATTTCGAATTTTGCGTTAGTAGCCACGTTTTGATGAAGACTCAATTCATGAAATAATAGGATGAGGTGTAATTTTTTGCGGGTTCAGTCTGACATTTTTAATCTCCATATCTAATCGTAACAACAGCACGAGCACTGATCTCTAAAAAAAGACTTTCTTTAGTCTTTTTTTAGAGATCAGTGAGCACGAGGCTGTCCATATCCTCCGCAATGCCTTCTGTGCGCCATGCCGAAAACATAACTCTATAGCAGTAAGTGTTGCAATGTGTACTTGGAGAACCATGCAGATTTGGAGCGACCTTTCCTACTTGGGAACCTAAGTTTTAAGCTCAAAATTTCTGCAGAATGTCTGTGGGAATGAAAATAGGCAATTTCTGCTTGTATATGTGTATCTATTGTTTTTCAATTGTTCGATTTACCATAACATTAAATGTTTTGTCATTAGTGTAAAATACAATTTCAAGGCAAGAGATGTCAATGATCTTTTTCTCCTATGTTAACTTGAGTGATGTCAGTAGAGTTTCATACCTATCTAAACTGTTCAGAATTTTTCTCTAGAACCTTCTTCAAGTATTTCTAACCAAAAATTTCTGGGAACTAAGTTCCCAGGTTCTGCTGGTACTTATTCCATATCTGCATTTTATTAGTGATGCTCAGAACTGCTTTTGACTCTTTACACTACGTTAGACTTTGCTGTAAAGTGTACAGCGGGGCCCAGCGCACACATTAGAGGAAAGTAGACGGTCATGTTTGCATTATGGATTGAAATATGTTCAAACCTGACCTACAGCTAGACACACACCGGCTTGGTTTCACCATATGTCTTGTTTATTCAAACTAGATTTTTGTGTTTTGAGCACAGTTAGCATGTGCTCGTTTCTATTTTGACTTCCCCTTTATCGGAGATTAGAGAATTAACTAGGCCATCTGCAGATCTTGGGTGTCACGTGTACTTTTGCATTAGACATTTTGCATACATTGCTTCGCCAATAGAACGTCTCTGCATTCTGAAGGTTGTCTACCTCTATTTGCACCCAAAAGTTTGGTGCATCCACGTTGACTAACTCCTTCCCAACTATTTTGGGTCTAACCATGGGTTGGCAGAATTCAGCATAAACCCAGTTTAGCCTCAGAAAAGACATGGACTAGATTTTTGAGACTTGTTCTGCAAGGGTGTATTTCTTCTATGTGCCGACATTTTACTGCACAACTCTTAGTTGTGATATTGTTGTTTAGCATTTTGAGAAAATCCCGTTTACATAGTCCGTTAGTCTTTACATCACTTCATTTCCAGGGGAAGCCAAGAACGGACAAAGGCGAGTGTCTCAATTATTTCCAACACAAAGAATGTGAGAGAGCTTTTCTCAAGTTTTACTGGAAATGAAACTGGTATGGCCACTCTCTATCGTTCGTTGAACTGACCTAAGAATGACTGACCTAGCACGACTTTGATTCATTTTATTATATGCACGTTTTCTGTTGTAAAGAACCTAACACAAGGCCTATTTCCTAGATGTCCTAATTTTTTATCTCCTTTTACCACATTGTAATACTAAGATGAGAGTTCCTTAATATTTCATTAATTTTAACTACACATCAGGTGTGCTGACCATAGTACTGAAACTGGAAAAGCATTTATATTCGAGAGATGTTGCTACGAGTTGGTGCTTAAAAACAGTTGATTGAACTGAATGAAACCGGCTTTCTAGTCCTCGAGTTTTTGGAGTGATTAAAAATTCATGAACTTGAAAAGTTTCTTGGGGATTTTGCGATTAGTAGTCCTTAAATGTTTTGACCTTCTCCATGTAGATTCCTTATAGAATGGTCCCCTTTTAGACAACATGTATTCTTTCCCATCCAAGATGTTCTTAATCTTGATCTCTAGCCTGATTGGTCCATGACTCGACATCAAAGTAAGGTAATTAAATGAACAAGATTTTTATTATCAGAATTGGTTTTCGGGTTTGGTTTGATATTGATTTCCAATCTATATAGTTAAAAATGTCATGGAAGCACGTATAGTTGAGAAGCTACTAAATACCAAAGGAATGCGATGGATCATGTTCAAGAAGAAACGGTCGTTAATGCTAAGCTGCGGGTAGAATGTTGCTAAGAATTGAGTTACAAGACAGGTGGTGGACTAGTGTTGAGTAAATATGGGAACTTTTTTGAAGGAGAAGGAGACTAGAAACAAACTGTTCCTTTTTAAATTCGATGAATACGAGTCGTTCGTTGAATATTATCTCATTACTTCACACTCATTTTCGTAAATCGAATTCTGTTTCATTCGCCTTTTCTATTTGCTATTTATGAAGGAGACTACAATTTCCTCAAATTCTGCTTCTACTATTTGTGCCATTCAAATAGAATTTTGCCTTCCTTTACAAATAAGAGCAGATATGTGCTTTGTTAAAGTTCCATCCAAAATCTTGTAATTAACCAACATTCTTCATCTTCATTCTTTTCACAATCAAAGAATACTTCATGTTGCCTGTTTCTTTCCGAAAATCTTTTTCCCTCCTCCTGAAAACACAATCTCTATAGTTCTTTATTCATCCATTGTCCGTTTTGAGTTTTGTCATAACTGATATTGGTAAAGGAATTTTCCATGCTCATCGTTGTGCCCAAGCTTTGTTTTTTTTTCTTTTGAAAAAAAATGATCTTGTATAGTCTTGTGTCAATTGAATGTCAATCTTTATATTTAGAGAGTGATTTTCCACTGAATTAAGGTAAATCCAACTCGATTATTTTTTATTAGTTCTCTCGTACAAATTCATATAATTTTTCTTGGAGTTCAGAAAATAGTCTTTTTAAATGAAAGTATTTGTAGTAGCATATGTTGATTGTATGGCAGATTATAAGGCTGGATTTGCATATGGACCTCTTATCTTTGTTTTTAGTTATCTCTTGGCCTGTGCACGATTCAACGGGGAAGAATGTTGTTGTGTATACAATGGTAAGCATTTCAAACTCATGTTACGTTTGATTGCAGTTTAAGTGGAGATAGATCATTGAAGGAAAGGCGCGTGGTGGCAATTTTCATGAGCCGGGGAAAGTCCAGTTGTTAGGGGTCCACTATACAACTTTTTAAAGGCACGCCATTTTTATGCTTAAAGGATGCTATACAAAGAAATACGAATCTCCCGAAGTTTTCAGCAAAGTTAATAACCGTTGGAGGGGGTATTTGTGAATAAGCCTATAGCAAGAAAAAAACTAAGTGTCTTTATTGTTTCTTGTGTTCATCAATTATAATATGTTGGAAATGAGTGTTGTGGAGCTAGCGTAGGGCCTTACTCCACTTGTTTCTTCCATAAAATCTGATCTTACAAATTATAAAGCTTAAAAAGAAGGAATATCCAAATGGCCTATATAAAAAGTTTTAAGGGGCCTAAATTCCCCCAGTCCCGGTGCACAATCACACCCCTGTTGCTGGATGATTGTAACTAAGGATTAGTGCCATGCGTTGTGTTTGAGGATCGCTAAAATGGAATACTGGATCTCGATATTTTTAGTTAAAGGAGAAACTTTTTTGTCTTCATTTTTTATCTTTGCTCCATTGGTTTATCTTGAAATCCCTAAAAGTCACTTTTTTGCATTCATTTATTCTACGCACGATTTCTATTCCCGATTCCATCACATGATGAGTTGTAAAGTTTTGAAACGACTGCATCTAGGCCAATCTATTGTAAAACCATTCACTAACTACGCTACCTTTCTACACTCGGATCGTATAGGGAAAACGCGGAAAACGTGCAGCAATTGTAGTAAATGGCCTAGCTCAAGGCCTTGGTCTTAAAGTTGCTTAATTTTGGCCCTCTCTTGACATGATTCTAATACTAGAAGTCCCTTACTAGTTCCTTAGTCCTTCCTGCACATGCAGAGCCTTGAAAATAGGGCAGAAACAAGGAATTAAGGGATAAAACAGGATGGTAAAGCCGCAAAGGAAACCCCTCTCTGAGATACTTGCTCTATTGGTTGCACACAATTCATGTGAATAAGCTTCCTAGCTCTGGATTGTTTTCACTGATAAAAATGCTCGAAATTCGGAAAGCTCATTAGTTTTTTCGGCTTTGGTAGTGGAAGTTCTGAAGTTTTTTTGGGCCTCCTACGAGTAGGTTCCTAACAAAATGGTTCTTCATGAAATAGACTGTAGTACGTATCTGCGTATTAAGTGATATCTCAATGCAAACTTCATTGGATGTCAGTAATTTCGTTTGTTATTAGCATTTGAATTGTAGGCTGACAGAAAGTGTACATTTTTGGGACCAGTTGTACTACGGGTAGAGCAGTAGCATCTCTTTTGATTGCACAGGCAATTTGGTGGCTGGATTTTATGCTTTCAGGTTTTTTTGATATGTCATACATCTGTATCTCGTGTAATCACTTTAACAGGTACTTGTTAGGAAGTTATCACACGATGTCATGAAGAATTTAGATTCTCTAAGTCAGCAGGTGGGTTTCTTGCCATTTTAATACTTCTTATTTATCGTAGAAACGTGGTGACCTTTCAAAGTTGATGTCTGTCATATCGTGGCTTATAACTTGTCTTCTTTTTACTCTTCAGCCAGTTTGCAGTAAATCCTCGCATATAACATCAACTTTTTGATGGGTCAGGGTGAATATTTTTTCGTAGTATTATTCGTTCGTAAAAGGTACTTAGGTTTTTTTAAGGGGTAAAGTTTCTCCCTTAAAGATTCAGTTTAAATATTAAACCTTAACGAAAACAAAAAATATATAGTCTAGTGGGTTTTACAGATTTTTTGGAATTTTCATTGGTAGGGTATTTTTAGCACAATGTTTTCTCTCAGTTTTTGGCGATCTGACCAATCGAATTGTTAAGAAACCAATGACGCCACCTTCCCATGATTCTATGCGAGCATTATTGATTATTGATTATTGCTTTTCAAAAATGCAAGCCATGCAACCGAGGTGGGAAATAGCGTTAGTCTTTCCAAGGCTAATTTGCAGTTTTATTAAACAGGCACAGTGGGTAACTGGGGTAGGGTACCCGCTGTTTTTCTTTTCTTGAAACACATTCTTTACTGAACTTGCACAGCTGAAACATTTTATAATGATTTTGCCTTATCTTTGAAAACCTGTAAGCCTGAATCTGGCAATAAGAGCCTGTTTTTGTCCAGCTGACACGTATTCTTATTAACAAGGTTCATACTTCAGGAAATGAAAACTGTTGGTTTGTATGTGTGGGGATTTACTGAGATATGAAGCGTAGAAGAGGGAAGAGAGTTTTTACCGAGATCTCTCCATTTTCAGATTTCACAAGCGTATACCAGAGTGACTGAACTACTTATTGCAAAGGTAAAAGCAACCACGATTGCCGAATTAGGTAAGATGATATGGTGGTATCTCTCTGTAAAGGATAAATCAATGAATTTCCTAAGCATTCGTCAAGAGATTCAAACTCATTGAGGTAGTTTGCTCATTCGTAGGCACCCGCACGTGGAAGCAGTTGGGACAAATTTCCCCTAGGCCTGAACCTGAGAGGGCCCCAAAGGCTGTGAAATGATTCATTGGTATACTTCAATCTCATGCGGTCAGTTTTCTTTAATACGAGAGATGATTGTCGAATCCGATAGCATTCCTCATGTCAAGAAGTCGTTTGTTTGATAAGCTATAAAATCAGCTATCCTCCCCTCCTGACATTTTTGACCTAAACCTGCCCCTGATTATAGGAGACCCTTTGGATGATAACATTTTAAATTTTTTCATGGAGAATTTAAAAAAATAGCATTGCCCGTGTGAGGAGCATTCTACTTCTTATCGTTCGCCCAATTTAGGGAGGAAGAAATCTGTTGCATATAGAATGTATTATTTTCAGATGTCTTTCATCTGGAAGATTACGGGACTCCAAGTCATTTAGCATCGGATAGGGGAAGGTTGTTCTATGTTATTCGTTGTTCTTAAAATTAGAAGTTTTGCTGCCCTACCTTCGGGAAGCGACTGTCTCATAGGATAATCTGAAAAGCATTGTCTCAGAGGAATTATCTCTAGGGATTGTCTCAAGGGGTTGTCTCAGAGGAATTATTTGCAAGGGATTTTTTCGAGGGGATTATCTCAGAATTGTCTACAAGGTATTGTCTCAAAGGGGTTGGATCAGAGGAATTATTTGCAAGGGATTTTCTCGAGGGGTTGTCGCAAGGGAATTGTCTCCCACTGATTGTCTCATGAGGGTTGTCTCAAAGGAATTGGCTGCAAGGGATTGTCCCAAGGGGGTTGTCTCAAAGAAATTTTTTTCAAGGGATTATCTCGAGGGGTTGTCTCAAAGGAATTGTCTGCAAGGGATTGTCCCAAGTGGGTTGTCTCAAAGGAATTGTCTCCAACGGATTTTCTCAAAAGGATGATTTCCGATTGATTGTCTCAGAAGGGCTGTCTCAAAGGGACTGTCTCAAACGAATTGTCTCAACTGAATATGATTGTCTGTGGTTTCGTATTACACTGAGTTGAGCTGAAGCATCCTTTTGAATCCCCGATCAAGTAAACTTATTTTGATTCGGCCTTCTCTAAAGGAGATCCCGATTATTGATTCGTTTGTTTAACTCCCGCAAGTTCCATTCTTGTTTTATCACATCCCCAATAGAAGTACATGAATAATTAAAATGCACGAGTATTCACGGACGTTGAGCTTGGCTTAATTACTTGACCAACCAAAAGCAGCTTGGTCAACAAAAGATTTGAATATGCCATACTTACTGATACGTGCCACTTGCAACCAGTGCAGTGACGGCCTCTTTTCATATACAACGCTCTTGGGTGCATCTTTCTGGTGCCACTGCAAATATTTAACAGTTTTGAAGCACTTTGTTCAAGTGTAGATGCGAAAGGGAGGCTGCAAGCTTTCGTAATCATTTACTGAAGTAGTCAACACATGCAAATGGATTTATGTTGAAGCAGTGCACAAATCCTAATTCAATTCAGTTGATTCGTGCTGAATTATTATATCTACTGGGGGATGGGAGGCCTAGGCATTTCAGTTGCTTGCTTCTTTTGTTTTGCAGAGATACGTATTATCCGTGAAATCTTAGATCTTCTGCATAGTATTTCCTAGTGTACTTTGTATGTCTACCTTTGATTTTGAGTGACACAATTCTTTTCAAGTGGCAATTCATATGGTCATCCAGTATTCTTGGTGAATCAACCTCGAAGCGAAACTATGATACCATTTTTGAGAGAATCACCGAGGCCCTTTGCCAGCCAAGCGCAGACTTGATTTTTGAATCTTTTCGTTAGATTTCGCACAGTCATCCTTTGTTCTTTTCAATATTTATGTGCAGCTTGTATCATGAGTTTTCTCTCACGAACACTTTCTTTGTTTCTCCATTAAAGTATTTCTGTTATATCAGATATTTATGGCCACATTTAGACCGAGAAAAACCTCGCACGTAGCCAGACTTTTCGGATCACTTATTCAGCTTACTTATATCTCTTCAGGGAAGATTCATGACCAAGATTTTAATCAAGTTTGCCGAAAAATAGGATCTCAAGTGAGTTCTTAAGATTTTCAATTTATTGAACGGAGAACTAATTTTAGACCAGTAGTCGTTTCTCAGCCTGGCAACTGTGAGTTGCTTTGGATTGCCGAGTCCTTTACATGATAGTACCTTGTATGCCAAAGTCACCTAGAGTACGTAACAAAACAGGTTTGATCAAATATCATTTAAGATGGCAAAATGTTCAAGGTACGCATATCTCATATAGCAATATATCGTAGTTAAGAATGTATTGCTGCGGCTGGAAGCGCTGCTCTACCTACTGGAAAAATGGAGAAGAGATTACTTTCCTATAAACCTTTTTGTAAAAGGAACGTGTACTATGCTCTAGGCTTCACACAGGAGCATATTGGTAATTCAGTTTCCCTTTGTTTCATGAATAAGACTCTCTCTCTCCAATTTGCATGATCATAGAAATTTAATTCTAAATTTTCGCTTTACTTGGTAATCTTTTGATGCATGAAATATGATTTCATGCAGTTCGGATGTGAGATTCGATGCCTGCATATGTAGTAAAACGGCCACAGTTGGACTGTTTTAAGTCGACTATCAAGTTACTTATTTCTCAAGCTATTTACTAAATTACTTCGATTCCTTTTTGTAAAATATTAATCTTTGATAATCGGCAATCGGTTTTGCATTAATTGTTTATTTATATTGCTTGGTACTTTATAACTGTCGTTCAATGATTTTCATGCAAGTTTTTGGATTGTCAAGTAATCACTCGGCAATCATTAACCGGAACCGAAGCAACCATTGATATCTGATTCTTGATTAGTAGTCCATGATTGGAGGCGGATTGTCATTGATAGTCAATCTATTTTCTATCTAGCACAGGTGTTTTTATAAGAAATTGCTTTATAAGAAATTAATACTCGATAGGAAAGTAGTATTTGTGCAATACCTGTCTGTCTGTGTAACACTGTATTGTTAAGCAAATTTGAAAGTTCTTGCTCTGAAAGTCTTGTGAAAGTGCCAGCACTGCAGTCATGAAGCTGTGAAAGTTCTGTACTGGGCGAAAGAAATTTCTGATAATAAAGAACACGTGTATTGGTCAGTAGTAGTTAGAGTTGCTCGTGTCTTTTTTGTCAGACGCACTTTGTAATTTTGATTGATTCTTGTTTTTTTTAGTTGTCTAACATTGTAAACGCTAGATATGGAACAATATTAATGATAGATAAATCTTCAGAAGAGCTGTTTACAAGTGTAAGTGATATAGACATCGATTCCATGTCTTTGTTGAAATCAAGATTTTACAATAATTGCTCTTAATTATTGTGTCATGTATACAATAATGTATTTTAGAATGTTTGAATTCTCCATCTAGTCCAGGTTTTCTCCATTTTCGACTTCTTTGTGATTTGAAATAAAATTGGAATTCATATTAAATAAAAATAGTCGCTTGCTTGTTTTGTCATAGATGACTGGTCGTTATTCGTTATAGACAATATTTTGTGTTGTTTTTCTATCCAGTCTCATTTTAAAGCTTTTGCCGTTGTTTCAGAAAGATAGTTTATGAAGTTTCTTATATCATGCTCTGCTAGAACCAGTTCGGATTGTAGTTTTCAACTTCATTATGGCATTTGTTAAGAGGCCTAGCTGGTATCGCCTAAAAAATGTCGAAGAAGCTCGCTTTAGCTCATACTATTAATGAAAGTTTTTAGTCGAAGAAATGGAAACAGGAAGTTGCAAATTTAGGACCCTCAAATTGCTTCTTCTGGATTAAGATACGCCATTTGAATTTTTCTTGTTCCTTCATTTATTTGTTAGTTTTAGGTTTCATTTTCGTCTTACTTTAAGAATTTTATTCTTTAATCCCAGCCTTTATTTGTCTTTTATAGAATTTTGGACAAGTCGTTGTTAATGCTGAATATCGTGTGGAGGTAAAGCCGCGTCGCTTGAATAGCTGTTACTCCTTCGGTTTGAACCGCAAGGCTTCAGTTCTTTGTAGTTAGACATACTTAGGCGTCTCTGCCTAGAAACTGTTTTCAGGAGTTACCCTGATGTGGGAAGTTTAGCATTACTGACTTGTTTGCACTTATTTCCGCCTTTTACTATGGGGTATAGCACGTCTTTCAAATTTTACAACGACTTCATCAGTGATAATATTTTTTGCCGTCTGCCCCGGGCCGCATACGAGCTGTTAGTGAGCCTGCACTTAAGCACTATAGTGTTTCTTTAACTCTCATTGAGCCTCCACGTAAGCACTATAGTGTTTTTTTAGCTTTCTGATTCTGTTGCTGTTATTTTTTGTTGTTCTTTAGTACCATGGCCGTAGGGGTAGGCATCATATACTGCATCCCAGGATATCGTTCTTGCATTATTATGTATTTTGTTTTTTGCATTGTATGATATGTTTTTCTAGGTTTTAAAACTGTATGCAAAAAAGCATGTCGTTTTTTGTTTGTTTCAAAATTCCTCGATTCCATATGTTATTAATTTATATTTCACTCTTTACCTAGCCTATACTTGTCTCATAGATTTGCAAGAGCTTCTTTGCATCTCGATACGCAAACCCACAGCCTGTTTGCATTGATTTTTCTGAGGTAAATCAGTCATTTTTCTCTAACTAGCAATCTTAGTGTTCCATTAGTTTTTTCTAGTTTTCTATTTCTTGACTGGCACCAGGTTTTCTTGTTTTGTATTACCTTTTAGTTAATTGTAGTCTAACGTGATTAGCTCATCGTTGTGTCTACATAGTTTATCTTTTTACGGTTGCCTTAGACATATAATATACCAATATCATTCGGTTGAGAATCTATTATTAGCCTTTGGTAATTATTTCGTAGGATACAGATGCAGAACTGTTTTTCAAGAAACTAACGGATTACTTTAAGTTAGGTGAGCGGTTAGCATAGTAAATTGTTATCCACATTCGCATTGATACGTTTGGCCAGCGGCAAAGCCCTCTGGACTTTTGACTATAGGGTGTTCGATTTTTTAATTGTGATATGAAAAATGTCGAGTGGATATCGAGTTTGTGCACAGGCAGTTGCGTCTGTACAACAACGAATGACATCGAGTGACTTCGAGAGGATTTGGTTGACCATTTTTGAAAGTGCTGTACATTCGATTGGCTTACCAGCATAGTATCGTGGATTTTAAAGCCAGAATTCAAGTGCATTCGAAACGGCCTTTTGATGCGAATCACCTCGTATGTCATATCTATCCTATTGCCTATAGAGTTCAACTTATTGCAAGGTGAAATATAAATCAGGCTGAAGCTTTGACCTGTAAATTCGCGTAGTGGAGTATCTACTTCAGCTCCTTCCCCTCTTAGAAGCAATAGTAATGTGCCTCTCCAAAGTAAAGAGCATTTACTGTACCTGCCAGTGCAACGTGCTATTTATTCCTGTACGTTTTTGAGTAAACCGAGGTCCGCTATTTGTTCACGATTTGACTGTAATCAAAAGCCCCTTCTAGCCTTCAAATGTACTTATTTTACACTTGTGATTCGGTTAAGTTTTTCGGCATATGTAGTTAGAATTGGTTAAAATTGACAAGTCCAAGTTGCAGTTGATTGTAGCATTGTCATTTCAGCCAGCATACTATAAGCTTTAAAGCATTCGTTACAAAACTACACACGATGTATAGGAAATAATGCTTATTGCTTATTACATTTTACAGACTGCAAGAGCCCAGATTCGGCCCCTTTGCTTAGTTTTACCTAATGTATGTTCGTTCTCAATGTTACGTTCATAGTCTTAGGTACCATGATCAGGCATGCTGTTTTGCAGTTATAGGTTTTCTTATTCATTAGTATTGTTATAGTTGTATTATGAAAAGCGTTCCTTTTTGTTGATATGATGGTGAATTTTTTTTAGAAATAAGCCTGGATTCATTGCTTCTCTTGCCTGTCTTGGATGAGAGTTGTGAAGCTATTGCATTTCTTTGTGTTCTAAACAAGGAAGGTGGGAAGAGGTGTGTTGTTTTGAAATGGCATTTGTCAGTTTGTAGTAAGACTCTTTGCTTATAAAACTTTATAATTTGGTATAATGCTACTATACAGTAAATATTTGAAAGCTACCCCTTGAACAGCCATTCAGAATATATATATATATATATATATATATATATATATATATATATATATATATATATATATATATATATATATATATATATATATATATATATATATATATATATATATATATATATATATATTATGTGTGTGTATGTGTGCGTGTGTGGTGTGGTGTGGTGTGGTGTGGTGTGGTGTGGTGTGGTGTGGTGTGGTGTGGTGTGGTGTGGTGGTGTGTGTGTGTGTGTGTGTGTGTGTGTAAATATAAATATTTGTATAATGTGTTTTCGCATATGTATATAGCAATTGTGTGATTAGACGTCTCTAAACTTTCCTTTAACCAGCTTTTCCGCTACTGATAAAGCATTACTTAGTGACGTTGTTGGCCAGTGCTCACCTTGTTTAAAAAATGGTCTAATGTGGAAAGCTGAAATGATAATCAGACGACGAAATGAGGTATTTCCTTTAAATGTATCCTAGTTTTTTCATTGTAAGTATACTTGTCTGCGTATGTGTATATATTGTGTTATATTTGTTCAACATTGATTTGTCATTGCGTGATTGATTCAATATTGCCTCTTGTGTTTTCACATTATTGTAGACTTTAATTTATTTTTGTTCCTAGTGCTTACTATCAGTCACGAAAACACTATTCACTTGCTTAGGTGAGTCGCCATTTGATATTTGCCGCATGTCTTTGATGTTTATTTTGAGATATTATGTGATGTAATGAGTCCGGTGCTTTTTAGATTGTAAAGTTCCTGGTATAGGCGGATCAATTTTCATATCCACTTCAAGTTTTATATTGGGCGAGTAGCCGGGTGGTTCGAGCCTGTGGCGAGTACTTGTTTGTTAGAATACGGCACATATTGTGATGTCTTTGATCGCTCATTTTCCAACCAACAACAAATTAGAGGTGAAAGCAGAGAGGAAGGAACTGGCTATTTTAGCCCGTAAAGCCATTGCCTGGGTTTACTACCAAGGGTATCTTAGAGGTTGGCGCTATTGCTCAGCTATCCTCCTAACTTGGTAGTCTAAACAAACCATTTATCGCGGCTTTATGTACATTTTCTGGAGTAATGGTTGTGAACCAGGGTGTGGCCCATGCAAGCAGCCTTCAGCACAGCCCTTTTATTAACATTTAGGAGGGCATCCCTGATGCCCACCTAATGACTCTCTGAAAGACACTCACCAGCGTATGTAATCTTTTATGGGGCTACCTTGTTTAAAGGTTTGCCCCATATATGATTCCGTACGCTGGAGAGTGCCAGTTAGGGAGGAATCTTATCCTGAGCCGTCGACATAGTGAGGAAGGGTTGCCAATTCCTTTCTTCACCGCTTTTAACTCTCCATTTTTGCCACCATGTACCCATTTGTTACTGTTTGGATAGTGAGCGGGCATCCAACCTATGGCTGGAGGGTTTGCCTCGAACCATCCTATACAGCAGTCAATCGCTCTATACACTCGGCCTTGTGTACTTTACATCTGTATGATAAAGTAATTTTAAGTATTTAATTTTATGTGATTATTGGACGTTTATCCCGAAATTTCTGGTTGATAAAGAGAAGATTATCCTATCATGAGAATAAATTTCCACAAGTAGATCTCACCCTATGAGTAAGATTGTTGTTTGTAGATAATCTGGATTCAATTCTACGAAAGATAATGGATGAAGCACGAAACATGACGAATGCAGAAAGGTATGACTGTTTCATTGAGGTTGGGGGCACGGGTTAGGAGTCGGGGGCTGGACTGTGATACTCCCCAATTAATATGATGCAAGTTCCCTATAGTACTGTATTCGTTGAAATACTCTAGAGCAGGATCAACTTTTCGTAGACTTTTACAGGGTCATTTCTCCCAATGTAAGGTTTGAAATTTTGTTGGGTGGATATTTTTGGTAAGCAGCATGGTCCTATTTCTCTATAGATTACATTTCCACAACCCTGGACTAAAACAGTAGACCCAAAAGTTGCCTATTTTTGAATCGTTGTAATTGAAGCACCTTGAAGCTTCGAGCTGTTTTTATCCCATTTTTTGTGTGTTTGTATCGATATTGTTATTACTGCGTTTGTTTTTTTTTGTAAATTTATGTAAACAGTTGAAATTTGATAACTCGGAACTGTTATGAAACGTCGAAATTCGATCCAATAGCAGCGTGGATACCTTCATTGAATACTCCACTTATGGGGCCGATCGGCGCTGTTTGTTTTGGGGGTAGTGTAAAAGTAACGTTTTCAGCTACACAACCCTTTTAGTGCTAGATAGCACCTAATATAAATGGGGGGCTCTCATTTTGTTTTTCCAAGTGCATGTCGGTAGACCTGAATAAGCAAATGTTGCGAGCTTTCAGTCTTATCTTGTCTTTTTTAGCTGTATCACCCAACCAACTTAGTACCGTTTTACCGAAAGACAGACTGATCTTCCGACTAAAGGCAGAGTGTTGCATATCCCCAGCCCCGGATAAATCCCGAACTGATTCCCATTTTCCAATCTCATTATTTTGTTCAAGTTTTTAACTAGCTCTTGAAGCACGATTCTTTTGAATTCACTACATACCCTGACCTGACTCGTACGAATATTCAACATTCTGTTTCAATGACGTTTACATTTTCCAGTATTGAATCTGATCGACACAGTCGTACCAGAGCCTTATGTCCCTTTTGTTCTTTAGGTGTTCGTTATTTTTGGTTGATCGAGAAAGAGAAGAACTGGTTGCCAAAGTTTTCGACGGAGAAACGACGAAAGATGACGAGGTATTAAGACTACCTTCACTTTCTTTGTATGATTCTTCCAAAGAGAACATCTTTAATAAGTCAGCTGAAGTCTGTTTGAGAAGCCACTAATAGTTTTACAGTCCCTTGCTAGAACATGGCTCAATCAGTGGAACTTTTCCATGGTTTTACATATTTACACTTCTCCGCTGTTTGTATGGAGGTAAACAACCTACACTCTACAATGTTGTTTTGAACTGGATTATATTTCGTCCAGTCTACCATCATGGATATAGTAAAAAAGTATTGGACAGGACTGTTAGAGCTTTGTAGCTTTGTTTCACTTCTAACTTTGTTACCCTGTTACAAGAACACGTGACATTGTCAACAAGTGGGTTTAAGAGATTTTGCTGCTACCTTGCATGTTACGTTTTGACTTTAAAACCATCTTGATAGAAAACTCTACTTTTACTCTCCTGCAATCGTAGTTTTTTATAAGGATACACAGTAATGGGATCCAAAGCCAGTTACTCTTTAAACATGGGGGTTTAGAATAAATAGATGGACTAAACCTTTCTGAAAATAGTGTCTGATTTGTTGTAGAATGAAAATAAAACAGAAAAATTATCAACACAATGCACATAGTGGCCTGAAATATGATCCTACAACAGCCATACTCTTTTGACCATGAAATTAAAAACATGTTTTTGAGATGTGAAAAGTTCAAGGAAATGTTAGACTTTCATATCGGTAATAGTACAATGTTGCTATTAATGTTTCTTCTTTAGGACAACGAACTTCGTATTCCCCTATCCTACGGGATCGCAGGCCACGTCGCAACTACAGGTAGCCTTTATCTTCAAGCATGTGAATTGCCTTTGATTATTTTGCTGCTCTGTTATCTGGCAATTTTGCTTCGTGTTTTTCTGCCTTTTCCTTTTCCCACCCGGCCCGTTTGCACTGATTCAGTTTTATATTACTTTTCTTGAGTTGCCTTACAGAAAATGTTAAATACGTCATTTTCTTTGTTTTTTGCTTCGCATTGTTCGGTGATATTTACCTTGCTTGTGCTTTTTCGTTCTCTCTTTCTTTCTTTCTTTCTTTCTTTCTTTCTTTCTTTCTTTCTTTCTTTCTTTCTTTCTCTTTTTCTTTTTTCATTTCTTTCTCTCCTTCTTTCTTTCTTTTGTCTTTTCCCTTCCTTACTGTCTTTCTTTCTTTCTTTTTTTCTTAATTTTTCTCTTTCTCTCTTTCTTTGTTTCTTTCTCTCTTTTTCTCTCTTTGTTTCTTTCATTTTTCTTCTTTTATTACAGTCTCCGTGTTATATCTTGCTTTAATGCTCGCATTTCGATTTGTCGTCTGCGTGTCATAGTTGGCTTGTTTTCAAATCAGTTCGAAATCGCAATTCGATAATTAATCGGAGAGCAGGCAGGAAAGAGGACAAGAATATCCATATCATATTCTTTGATTTAATGATAAGTTCATTATCAATTCATTGTCAACCGATCCTCAATAAGTGTGTCTGATCGGTCTGTTTATTGTGATGCCGGTTAAATTTAAGGGTTTCGTTCAGTCTTTGTTGTTTGAACCATTATGGAAACAAGATCTTTTCACCTTTCATTATATCCCTGTCATTTCAAGTTACATGTTTTCACATTTCAGGTTACAGGATTGTATTGTATTGACTGTTTTTACGTTATTGTCACGTTTTCAAAATCGATCTTTTCTTAGTTCTTAGATTTCATTTCATTGATTACAATCGTACGTCGGATCTATTCCAAGATCCACTATGAACCAGTGAAATGAAATTACCTCAAAGGCTCTATTTAGTCCCATCTCTTTTAAGCCCCCTCTCCAATAGGCCCCTCTCAAATCATTAATTTTTGTAATAAGCGTCCCTGGATTATGTTACTCAGAAGTTATGTGACATAGAGCGCACGTATTTAGACATAAATAGCCGCATGTTTTTTATGTGTCTTGTTTCTGATGTCAAGTGCATTGAGTTGATAGTTACTTATATAGCTCAGGTTTAAATCTATTTAATATTGGTCCTGACATTGAAGAACACTAGAAGAGCATCATTTATAAAGCACTGAATGGCAATCTCATATTGAAATTGTCATATTAGCCCCCCTCTCCATTTGTTCCCCTATCTGTTTAGCACCTCTCTATAAGATCTAGAATTTAGTAAGGCGCCGAGGCTTTATTTGAGCATTTATGGTAGGCTAGAATGACGTTCTATGGATACTGACCACCATATGCACTATGGATTGCAGGGAAAATGCTGAACATACCAGACGCGTACTCACACCCGTTATTTTACAGTCAAGTTGATATTCAAACAGGATTCAAAACCAGGTAAAACAGCAATGTAACTTGAACATTTGCTTGATACATTTACACCTCTTGTATAGGCGATCACGGCCATAATTCATTTCATGACTGTGTGTTACCACAATCTTGACATAAACTCAGAGGCACTCGTAGAACTAAGTTTTTTTTAGCTGGGTCTATATTTCTCCTTGGTCCTTGGCTCCGATGCAATCTGGGTCACGATGCAATCCGTTGCAATTCGAAAAACAAGTCTTGTAACAATAATTGGGTCATTCAGCATTTTGGCAAGGACCCGCTGCGGGACATTTATTTGGAACTGTCCATCTCTTGGAATAGATTTTTTTATAGGGTACCACTTTTTATGGCACCTACAAATTGAAAGCCAGACATTTAAGCTGCGTTTGACATGGTCGCAGAGAACTGTAAAAGTTTAAAGACATTTGTGTCACTGCATACAGCCGAGAATTGGGAAGCCGGCCCCAGCCATAGCAATCAAATTCGAAATGAATTGTATTCAATCCACGTAGCAGATGTCTTTTTTTAGCCATTTATAGCAAAATTCTATATTCCAATTCCAATGCTTTTCTTGCTTCTGTCCTATTTTCAGGGCACTGAATATGACGTTGACTATTAAGGGACTACTGCGGGGTCAGGCTAGGTTCAGAAATACTGGACTTTAGGAGCTAAGCAAAGAGCTTGGTTTCTTATATAATCAGCGTTAAGGCAATCTCCATCTACAGCTATTGCTTCATTTTTAAAAGGTTTTATGGTTTATGGGCTTTTGTTAGTTGATTGATGGTCACTCCCGATTACCATACCGTAACCTATTGACCCTTTGTTTATAAGAAAGTTTTTTTCGACCGGTACTGAAATTTTCATGAAACTTTCTTAGCGAGAATTTGCGAGGTTGTTTAACAGTGCAGTATTGCACAGATAGACGGGCACTGCACAGACATAAATAGAGAAAAACTTTAATACATAGTTTAGCACAAGAAATATTTAAGCAAATTAAAGTAGAAGAGATGTTAGTCTTGAGTGGATATTGGAATTTGCTAGGCACATGACTTTTCAACTTCTTAGGTGTCAGAAATCCAGCTCTGAACTTTTATATTCTTTCCAGGCAGTTTTCTATCACATTAGTATTTCCCATGATTTTGGACCAAAAGGGCCAAGCAGTTTCAAGTGATTCTTGCCTGGTTTCAATCAAAATCAACAGCTTCCTCAATTTTATGGTAGATTTGGGACCTTTTCTTGACGATCATCTATAAAATTTTAAAGCTTATGTGAAATATTACGTGAGATTTCGACTGATTGTGATTTCATGCATTTTTTCCAGAAATATTCTTTGTTTCCCGATAAAAGACGAAACAGGTATTATTTTGATCATGGTGTTTGGCTAAATGCCCTTGGCATGGCATTCACTCCTCTCATTTATGCTCTTTTTATCCTCTTTTGAGCTCTTTCTTAGATTTAATTTGCTTTAAAGTGTCACGTGACATTTTGCTTGCATTGCAAAACGTATATTATGTGCTAGGCCTTAGCTACAATAGTCGCCAAAAGTCCTGGGACACTTTGCACTTTTTGTACTCTGCTATGAACTTTCATCCCCCTCTCCCCTGAAACAATGTTGGTTTTTTCGAGAAGTACATGCGATAATGGCAAAATTTCGCGTGCACGCTAACTTCACGTGTCTAACAAGCGAACCAACATTGTTCTAGGGGGAAGGAGGGTGCGTGTTTGTAGCAACTATGACAATATGTAGAGGAAAGTGGTTTTTTGTCAGTTTTCTCTAAGTGCCCCAAGGACTTTTGGCGACTATTGTAGGCTCGTCCTATAGAAGCTACACTTTTATTGCTATATCCATAGGAAATAAAATTCACTGGCCTTTTGATACCTACTGATAAATCTTGGCCTTTAATCGCATGCTTATGTTATATTTTGGCCATGAAGTTCCTTAGAGTCCACCTTCGTATAAAGAGTCATAGTGTTAGCCCAGTCCACTTTCTTGTGTCATCTCATTTTATGGTAAGCTAACCATTCTGATATAATTTCACGTTTCTGAAGGACTCAATAATCTCCTCGTGTTACAACAGTGATTGACATGGTAACAATATACATTTTTGTCTTAAGGGTGTTTGTTTTTTATATCACGAAACAGTTAATGTCTCCTTTAACTTGCCAGATTCTGCCGTCATTGGCGTCTCGCAGCTGTGCAACAAGCGGAACGGATTGTGTTTTACTGCATTTGACGAACAGCTAACAGAGTCTTTTGCCACATTCTGTGGACTCAGCCTTGTGCAGGTTTGACTTCTACTTTCTTGGATTCGTTTCAATTCTTCCTCTGGTAGGAAAGGCCTTTATAATAGGCCTAGTAATAACCATCAATTAAATAGACCTATCTTGGCTGTTTTCTCGAAGACCACCTTTTTTGGTTTTAAGTCTCAGAGATAGTACTAGGCTAGCCAGATGATACAGCGTATGTTTGAACTGTTAAACCTTGTGACATGCTCCTGAACTCCATGGATTAGACTATGGTGCTACCTGCATTGGAAGTCGTATTTCATTTTTGTGTAATCTAGCCGAGTGCTGTGTGACGATCGATAGCTCGAGATAGACCTTGAGCCATATTCTTGGATAGCCCGTATAAATGCCATCTCTGTCAGACGCTCTCCAGCCTACACACATCCTGTACGTGTGAGAAATGCCTTTACTTTAACATCTACAATTGGTCAAGCTTAGCAACTGTTCGCAGTCACTTTTCTCATTATTATTATTTATTATTATTATTGTTAACTCTTTAATTTAAAGTTGGCTATTGACAGTAGCTACTATAGCTAATTTAGGCCAACTATTTACAAGATAAACAAGAGAAAGGAAAAAGTAAAATATGAAAATTATAAATACCCTAATCCATAAACAAAAGTCTTGCAGATCCTACAGTTGTAACCAACACCAGTGTTTTTGAAACTCGTTTTGACCTTTCATAGTTTTGATTTTGTTTCTTGATAACTCCTTCAGTCATTGCTGTATCAAAAAGCTGTCGAATCTCAGCATCGAAGTAAGCTCGCAAATGAGATGATGATGTATCATATGCAGGTATTGAATTTTGCCCATTCATACTCCGTTCCGAGATGTATGACATATGAATAATAGAATTTTCAACATCCATATTTCATCTCATACGACATTTGTTTTATACTTGGAGTGAAACTTGAAGGAACTTTTGATTCTTCCTTTTAGTTACTGACTTCAAGAATGAAATTTATAAGATTCAATTGTTTATAAATGTTATAAAAATTTTAGATTATCCTTAAACACTTTTTCAAAAATTATTTCTCGTCATTCATTTCTTTGCTTGGCAGGTTTTGTTTTTTACTTTTGCTTTTGTTTTTTGGATATTTAAAAGATTAAGTAATGAACAAGCGGAAAACCCTTACAACGTTAAATTAGATGTATTGAGTTGTAGTATTTTCTGAGAAAATATTGCACGGAATGTGCTTTGAGGGAGACGAAGTGATTTGGAAATACAGTTTATCCATCTACTACTTGCCTCGTACACGTGATTAGCACCATAAACCAGATCAATTTGCTCATCAGATATATTAGATTTCAGCCTTACAACTTCTATGTAACTACTGATGGATTTGTCTTGTTATTGGCTGAAGGCAAGCGTAGTTTCTTTTGTGTGCAGTTGTATACCTACAATCATCTGCAACTGAATAGCATGCATATAGCATGGATGTCAATGCAGACAATGTTACATACAAGTTTTGCTCATAGGTCAACAATCAAGAAGTAGAGAAGTATTCTTTACAGCCATTTCCGAGTAAGGATGACATTGATAAAAATATGGATCGCTTTAATTTCATGCCTAGGATTGTATTAGAGGAGAGTGACAGCATAAAGGTGAGCAACTGAAGTATACTTCACTTTTCACGTAGTTGCTACAATGCGCGCAAAAAGTCTTTAAGGAACTTACAAAAAGATGATAAAAAGCCATATTTCTCTCAACTGTTTTCATCTTGCTCCTTTCATGCACCCCCATCCCCCTAGAACGATATTTTTTCGTCTGTTGCTGTTTTGCAAAGTTGTTGTGCAGGTAGAATTTTTGCATTATCGAATGAACTTCTCCCCAAGGGAGGAGGGAGATTAAATTTAAGCCCAAAATAAATAAGCTCAAAGTATCCCAGGACTCTTGACGAATATTGTAGACAAAGCTATTCAACTGGGTGTTCACTCGGGCCACAGTTCAAAATCGAAACTTAAGGTGGGCCACAACGGTCAGTAACTGCATTTTAGCACAATTCTCCATCCAGTAACAAGGGTTATTTTTTGCTCTTCAACTTCACGACAACGAGTACTCAAACAGTCCGGAATAAGATCCAAAGAGCTTGTTCCCTTTCGAGCCGCTTTGAGGTGGTGTCTTAGCCACTTGTAGCCCAGAGCAGGCCATTTGAATAGGCCTGAAGTAGAATTGGATCTTTCAGAATGCTTTATGTACTTTCAAAGGATCTCCTTGCAAAGCAAATGCGAATGTGTTTGCTATGTCATTTTGGTTTCTTCCTACTTTGTGAAGATTATGAGAGAAATTTGTATCTGTGTAGGTTGTACTTAGTATGTTCCAAGATCTCGGATTCTGCGAAAGGTGGAAAATCAGGGAGAATACTCTTGTGAGGTAGAAGCATTTCTGTTTTATCTTTGTTGTCTTGATCACGATAGTTGTAGCTGTCATTATTATGATATATCACCATCCTTATCATCGTCATCATCATCGTCATCATCACCGTGAAAATCATCATCAACTTTCTCAACATCGTTATCATCATCGTTATCATCGTCATCTGCCTATCTGCCTGTCTGCCTGCCTGCCTGCCTGTCTTTCTGTCTTTCTTTCCGCCTGTTTTATGTCTGTCTGTCGCTTTGTCTATCTGTCTGTTTGTCTGTTTGTCTGTCTGCCTGTCTGTCTGTCTGTCTGTCTGTCTGTCTGTCTGTCTGTCTGTCTGTCTGTCTGTCTGTTCGTCTGTCTGTTAACTGAAGGGGCCTGGTTGGACAGTTTGCCACAGGCCGTCAGCATCTGCCCCAATTCCGAATCTCCTCCAAATGAATCTCTGTCAACTTAAGGGCAGTGTCTCTCTGTGCCCGCTCACGACCACGAGGTCTCCAACCATGGACTAGCCAACATCAACATCATCATCATCACCATTATCATAATCATTAAATCATCATTTTCAGTAGTCTTTATACATTTTAAATGGAAATCTATTTTCCTTCTAGTCATGTTTAGGAGTTTGGTTGTGGCTTGCACCCTTTTGACAAAACCTGTTTATATTTTATCTTATTTTTTGTATTGTAATTTATCTTATTTCATATTAAGAATGTAATATAAATTTATATAAAGCTATTTTCATATTAAATTGCGAAAGATTTTAGTGCCATTGCTTTAGATTTTAGATCTTATCAGCTACCTTTTACCTAGAAATAATAGTTTTTCGGGTGCTGTCTTTATAACATTGATTTTGGACTGAAAAAATTCCGTTATATATGAATGCATGTTTGTTTTTGTCATGATTTTTCTATTGCTTATTTTGTCTAGATTTATCTTAACTGTAAGACGAGGCTACCGTGACCCTCCTTATCACAACTGGACCCACGCATGGACCGTTGCACATTTCTCCTACTTGCTCTTTAAGAATACGGAAGTCAGATCCATGCTGAAGTAAGTGCATACGAATGCTGTACCTGAAAATTTGTCTGCAAAGAATTCTATATCCATCTTAGGATAGATTCAGCTTGCTAGATTGTTCAATCAATAGTGTGGAACACAATTTCCAGGGATTTGAAATCATTTGCAAACTTTTTATCGCTGAAAACAAGAGGAGAAAACAGTGTGTGTAAAGTTTCTTAATTGCTTGGAATTAATGATATTCCTGACTCGTTTCTTGTACTTCCGGCATGCAAACTTCTAAAATCTACTTTAAGGGAATAGTTTTCAAGCTCTCAAATTTATTAGAAGGGAATTCTTAGTAGTAAACGAAACTCGAAAGTTCTCTAGCAGCTATTAGTAGGTTTGGCTTTTGCTGTTGGCTCGAGAGTAGAAGAGTTTGAGGGATATGCTGACTGTCTATTCATTGTTGTTTTTGGTGAGAGCTATTAGTTTTAATTGTTCATTACTAATTACTCTTTAGAGATATCGAATGCTTTATGTTGTTCGTCTCGTGTTTATGCCACGATCTGGATCATCGAGGCACGACCAATTCGTTCCAAATAGCATCGGTAGGCAACCTTTCCTGTTTGATTATCTTGTTATAATCTTAAAACTTCTTTCCTTGGATACAGCTGCCTTCTGCCTTTTCATTTATGTGTACATGACTTGTAAATAAACTAGTATTGCAGCAGTGTGAAATAGCCTCATTATTAGTATATTGGCTAACTTGTTGCTATTTATGTTAGAATCATCATACAAGTAGTTTTTAAGAAATCATTTTACATTTTCAATGACTACTGGCTATTCATGTTTTATTACATATTACAATATCATAAATTCGATCACGTGTGCTTTCCCTTATAACACTGCATACAGGAATCTTTCTACCATTCTTTTCAGAAATCAGTGCTGGCTGCTCTTTATAGTTCAGATGGATCAGTAATGGAGGTTAGTATCACGGTTCTTTGTATCGATTTTTAAGTAAATGACGGATTTCTTTAGACTTCTTACGATGTCAAAATTGCCAAGTTCCATTACGTTGTTCTTCCGTTGTCATGCAACACAAGCATTTAATACTGTGAGTGTAGTAACTCCATGCCGGCATACGGGTGGCAGGCTAATGGTGCTCTTCTAATAGAATACCATTCAATTTTACCATTTATATAAATATGAATATATCTAACTATAGCTACGACGATGACAAATGAGTCAACACTCCATAAAGTCATATCCATAAAGTCTTAATACGGAATGATGCAACTATTGCATTTGATGCAAGACCGATATGTTAACGAATCCATTTGATATAGAAGTTTCGATTGAAATTGAGGCGTCATCAGCTGGAAGAAGATAAGAAAAATGGATTTATAAAAATAAAGAGGTTCTGCATTTTTCTGCTCCTCTATGTTGCAGTTTCCCTAGGAGTTCCGATTTGCTCAAAGGCTTTAGGAGTATCCTACTCAGAATAGTGTATGCAGCACTTTTCTTTCTTCAGAAACACCATTTTGCACAAGCAGTACACATAATCAATAGCGAGGGCTGTAACATTTTAGAAACATTACCGAAAAAGGTATGTATGTTTGAATTATATAACATCTTGCTATAACTTTGTAATTGCCATCATCAACATTAGTGGAAAGATTTGCCGTAGGTTATGTATACATCTGAACGTCTAGCTCCGGTACAGGTTACTGTTGAAAGACTATAAGAGCAATCAGCAATTGTCTGAAATTGTCTTGTCTGTTATTGATGTTATGATGCTACGCATTGGTATGTAATAGCGTGATTAAGGATATATCTTTCTACCAATTCTCCCTAATTCGTTGTCATATACGGAATTCATAGAACTGAGAATTGATTTACCCGTACTCTGTCTTTGTTGCATGAAAAATCTCGTCGTACCATCGTTGCGTCCTTGCGGTACTCTTTCACCTTGATCATATCGATCCATAAACTCCTTTGTCATTTCTTTTTCCAAAATAGAACCTTTTTGAACTCTAGGCTCACAGTGTTAAATGAACAGGTCATTAATGGTTTCTTTCTGTAAACTACGAATTCTGTCAATTATTGAAATTACTGTTCGTCATTACAGAATTACCAAACTGCACTGGACTTGCTTCAGATGATCATTCTTGCAACTGATCTCGCCAATCATTTTGTGATTTTGAAAGACATCGAAGAAATTGCGAGAGGTACATTTTTTAAGATGAAGACCCATATCTTTTATGCTTCACCAAATAAAACTTCCTAGTTTTGTAGTTTGATCATTTAAAATACAATATGCTTGAATTATGCCTTTTCTGTTGATTAACAGTAGATACATGGCAGTGAGCAAGTGGCCAAGTGGTCAGAGCGCTTGACTGCTGAGCAATACATCTATGGTTCGAGCCGAACCCTCGGATCGTAGTTGGGATGCTCACTCACTGTCTACCCAGCAGCAAATGGGTACCTGGTGGCAACACCGGGGAGTTTAAGGCGGCGAGGAAAGGAACTGGCCACCCTACACCTCACTATGCCAAGATGGCTCAGGATAAGTATCCTCTCTTCTAAAATAGGTACTCCCTATGTACGTATTCGTTTATGGAGCCAAGCTTTACTTTTCACATTGCAGTACGCGTCTATACTATATTATCAGCTTTGCTGACAATATCAATCTTTGAGGTTTTCGTATTGCCATCGCCAGTCGATTATTCACAAGTTGCAGTTAAGTTTTTCAGCCTCTTTAGCAAAATATGCTTTCTGCATAGAACCATGAATCCATATGTTTATAACATAAGTGCACGAGTCGTGCGTTGAACGTTGTTTTGTGTCCTGAAAAGCAATATAACTTCAGGGGGAGAAGTAGTTAGGACTTTCCATTGTCCAGGCATTTTCTATAGAAGAGTTTATTGTAAGATATACCATCAAAAGTACTGGAAACACCCATGCTTTTTATGAATTTCGAACTGCTATCGCTTTTCCGCGACAGCAATTGAAATTTAGGCCCTTTCCCCTGAAACAATGCTCGTTCGATATCCGAAACCAGTAGCATTGTTCGCACGCGTCACTTCTTCCTCTAGGTTTATTCCTATTTGTTTCAGATAGTATTGCTTAACAGGAGAGGGGACACTTAAGCTGATCTGTAGCGTAAGTCGTGGCAAGTGCTTGAAGATTGCTAGCATTGTACATTAGAACAGACCTTCCAGTAATTGAAAATCAACAACGACCATAAGTACTACAGTCGTTAATTCTGTCCCCTTATGATGTTTCAACAGGGCGAATTCCTTTCATTTAATTTCATTTGCTTTACATTCCAAGAACGTATCCTTATTTCAGATGGATTCAAAAAGGAAAACAGACGTCATCATCGTCATTTGCTTTCAATAATGATGACATCTTGCGATTTATCTGATCAAACGAAACCCTGGGAAGGAGCATTTAGAGTTTCTGACTTATTGTACGCGGAATTTTTCAACCAAGGAGACATGGTAAATACACCTTTGTGTTGTGAGAGTTCTCAGATGCCTTTTTCTAATATGTACTCCTCCTTATGCTTTTCACTTCAAACACCTCCTGAACTTTATTTGCTTGCATATTTGAAAACATACCCGTACTTTAAGGTACCAATCTGTCTTGGCTTCCAAGCATAACAGGTAATCTCTTTAGTATAATCATAGACTCTACTCAAGGATCTTTAGAAAGATGTGTTGGCAGGATGCTCCCATAGATATGGAACAGATATTACCTTAAGGTTTCTTCGCCAATGTAAACAAGTTTTTCTTTCGACTCTCCTCGAATTTATACTTTTGAAGCACTATTGTTTGACTTTTTAATTGTAATGCGTTTTCTCATAAGCATTTTAAATGATTGCTGCTTGCTAGGAAAAATCTCTCGGCTATTCACCAAAGGAAATGATGGATAGAGAGAAAGCAAGTATACCAAGGTTACAAGTGGAATTCGTCTCGAAAGTTGCTCTACCAGTTTATAAGTAAGTGCTTTCAGGTATATTAATACGTTGATGGTGATTTCTATGATATTCTGTCTGCAGGCGAGTGACTGAGTGGTTGGAGCCGTGTGGAAGATCGATGATTCAATGCTGACCTCGGTTCATAGTTTAGTATTCGCTCACTGTCCGCTGAGCATGGTACCTAGTGGGAAAACAGGGGAGATTTAGGTGGCGAAGAAAGGACTTTGCTCCCTTACCTCATATTGCCCACGGCCAGAATAAATTCCCTCTTTAACAAACACTCCGCAGTGTGTGGACTCTTGCATAATTGTTGTAAATCTCTGTACAAGTGATGAGAAGTACTAGCCATCAGCCAAGGACGGGCCCTTTCGTTAACTTCACTTTCCCTCAAGTACTCACACGTGGCCTCACCTTAAGTTGCAAACATTACAAGAAGAGATTGATATACATGTTACTCCTCTTTTTGTGAAGATGTCGATTGGGGTTTTCTTTACTAGTGCAGAACGTAAGAAAGTATAAGCAACAATGTTGGGTTTGATGTCATCTAGATATCTAACTGGTTTACAGACCACCCATTTAAGACACTAGAGGGAGAAGAAGATAACGTCTAGAGGAGATAAAGAAACTACAAAATCTTATGTACAGTCTTATTTTATAGGAAAAACTCAATCATTTAAGAATTGAAACTTGTGGGATTTGCTTTGTTTTCGGTGACGTAGGATTCCCGTGAAATAGAGGCTAGGGTGTAAGGCTCATTGTTGAGTACGAGCAGGTGAGTGCCACTCGCAGGCACTAAATAATGAACTCCGAATTCCTGCTGGAAATTTTAATTAAAATCTACCCATTGATTGTTGCTACTTACACATGTTAGTGTAACAGCATTTAGTGCAGCTGGCAGCCCAGCAAGTGACATATATGCTAGTTATCTGCATCTAACCTTACGAAATATCCTGCTTTGATATGCAAGCATATTTTTTGTTCTCAGATATGTACTCGAAGGCTCCACACACTTTTAATGAGTCCTGCCTGGATGGCAAATATTATTTCGCTGTATAGTAAACCACTTGCTGTACTGTGATGACACATTGTTTTAGTTGGAATACTATTGCTTTTAATATGTTTGAAAAGGTATCACGACTAACATTCTGTAGCTCGTATTTTTCGTTCTATTGAGCCGCTGAGGCATAGCCACCAAATGATTGATTGGTTGAGAGCTCTGATAGTGTCTATTTTCTCCCAACCTAATTGACCAATCATGATACAAGATTCTGACCGCACAAGTTGTCCACACCTATATTCAGGCCCCTTTTGCATGATGATTGGTCAGTTAGACTGGGAGAAAGCAGGCCTGATCAGAGCTCTCTATCAATCAAACATCTGGCGGCTATGCTCAGCGGTTAAGCGTCTGAGGCGTGGTGCACCAAAGAATTTCACTGAGAACTTGTATTTGGGAGAATCGTGTATGATGATCTCTTTTCTATGGACGTGCCTCCACAGCGAACACTCACGTATTGCTAAAACACCATACGTTTATTGCTTCAATATATCTTCTTTGGTTGCAGACTTCTTTCCTCAATTTTACCATCGGTCAGTTCAATATGTGACGTCATTGGTGAAAATATTGACAAGTGGCAGCGTCTTAAAGAAGAGGAAGAAAACAAACAGGAAAATCAACTGGATTAGTTGTTGCATCTTTGGTGCTCCGGCTTTACGCCAGTTTTAAGTTGTGCAGTAGGATCTGGGTTTAGGGTTTAGATTTTAGCCACTGATGCAACGTCATGCCATTTCATGTTAAAGTTACTTCTGGAATTAAGATGTTCTGATTAGGTTGCCAGTAACAGGTGCCCACATTCGATATTTATAGGGAACAGGGGTTACACCATGACGATCAAGCTTTCATATACCTAAGTTGGTCATAGCTTGTACAATTTTAGGATTTTTTCCTACAATTTTTTGCTAGATTTGGTGCAATACGTTAGAATTGGGAAAGTGATAGTTTGAAATGCTGACAGATCATTGGGAGATGCAATGATTAAAGATTGAAATTCTGTTCAATTAGGGGTTCGATTGGGGGTTCGATTTGGGGTACATACAAAAATAGAGATTTAAGTAGAGTTCAACATGAGAAGTTTGTGGGTGGAAATGAATTTACATTAGCATTGTGTGCATATCTACTTTCCAGAGATTGATGTAGGTAGATGGTGTGCAAATAGAAAGGCTATTACATAGTCTGCCATGACCATGTATGACATCCCACAAAAGCAATTACTTAGTTTGCTGCAAAAATCTGCTACTAGAATATGATATTGCAAGGGTATTCGTCTTGACAAAATTGCAGGTTGTATTGCAATTTCGAAAGATCATGTAAACATTCAGATATGAATAGAAACAGGTTAATTGCTGTCTGAAACTAGAAGATACTAATCCTTCCTATCAAGAGGAAAGTCTGGTTGTTTCATTCATTTACTGGTTATTTATAACAT
Organism: Mastigias papua; assembly: GCA_964019165.1. Classification (NCBI taxonomy): domain Eukaryota; kingdom Metazoa; phylum Cnidaria; class Scyphozoa; order Rhizostomeae; family Mastigiidae; genus Mastigias; species Mastigias papua. Next base: position 4,491,716 of record OZ025267.1, read on the forward strand.
AGACCATATTCTTATTTAATCCTTACTCTGTTTGAGATTAAGAGCACCGATCTAGTAAGCAAGTGTTTGTTTATGCCATTAGATTAACGCACTCCAGCATATAGGGATTTAGTTCACTTCAGATAGTTCCTATGGACAACTGTAGGATACAAAATCAGTTTGGTAGGGCTTTTTATTGTATGAGTTGTAGTTCCTTTGCTGTTTAGTATTTGACCAATAATGGGTAGCCCCCTCTGAGTTTACCCAGGCAGACGTGAAGACGCCTATCGAAACGCTATTTATTATGCCTTAGACTAGCAAATGTCTTCATATCTAAATCTTTCCTTCCAAAATGAAGGCCTTTTTATACAGTTGAATTGCTGTGATTATTGCGAGCATATCATCCAAGGAAATCGAATTTCTGCAGATAACTATTTTGATATCATCATGGCTGTACCTGGGCTAAAATCACTTATTTTTTATTGAACCATTATTATTATAATGCAGAGAGCTTTGCTGCGTGTTAGAAGGCTGATACAGTAGGAAAATGTATACATTTTACCTAGCACAGATTTGTTCTGCGAAAATCTGAGCCTAAAAACCGTGGTCTTGGAAATTCCAAGAGCGTTCTAGGAAATAAAAATTAGTGGTGTGGGAATTATCGGGTACTGCCGCTTCGAATTTTTCTTGCAAAATAATAAGAGCATTTAATTATATTACACGAAACAGGCGCTTATTGTAGGAATGCACCCTGGACACTAATCTATAAGCCTATAAATAGATCAGTAATCCTGAACCATTTTTCCTCAGACTTGGCCTCTAAACCGCTAAATAGCGGTCTTCTCCATTCTCCTTATTTTATGTTCCGTCTAGAACTATGTGTAAGAATTTACCAGTAGATAAGAACTGCACACTGAAGATTTTGATGTAATGTTATAGAGCTCGGTGTCTTAGCATCACATTTTGATCAACATCAGGCGAGAAATGTTCAATTTTATTTTACGGACAGTTATAAATGTTCCTAAAGTTTTAATAGTCTCCAGATTTATTGCCTTTTATCTTATTCACGTTAATTTTACTGTAGTTTATATATCTTATAATCATTGATAAATTGTTTTATAGCTTTAAAAATAACAAATCAGTAATATTATATAGTATTGGACAATAGTTTAAAGTTCTGTGTAAATAGATGTAACATATTACAACAACCTCTTGTGAAAATTATCCCAGTAATTGTCAACTTGCAACCAATGTTAGTCTATCTAGAATCGTTTATTACTACCCTCTCATTTCTGATAAGAAGTTTCTGAATTAAATCAATCAAAATCGTTCAAACGCTCAGTTATACCTTGAAATGTTATATCAAACATTATATCAAATTTCGTGCCTGCTCAAATTCTCCTTTAGCTCAAATTTTTATGATGAAATCTCTTTTCTCTCCTCTCTGCGAAGCTTTAAGGTGACCCCTCTCGTTATCTGTTTCCTTCAAACAACAATTACTCATTGATAGATAACAGAGTTATGAGACGATTGTCCCTCTTACCTAGTATTTCTGACATGGAATTATAGTGCTGTTATAGCAAGGAAAAATTGAATACATATTTTACGACCCAGAAGCGCAGAAGTGAGGATCTAATAGAACGAATAAAGAAAATTCGCACTGGTAACACCAGCTGGTGTTTTTTGCTTGTTGAGAGAACTTCGATCACTTGATTGAATATAAGTGATACTTGAATTTCAATCTCCCTTCTTTAGACCGTACCTAGGGAATGGCATGGAGGCAAAGCTTCTCTGGATTCCAGAAATTAGCTAGGTGCCCCCTTGGAAATAGAGTACTCTAAATAGCATGTGCTGTGTTATTTCTCACAATGTATTATGTAGTTAATTACATCTTGAACCCCGCTTTGGAGCTTAAAGTGCCCATAAACCACTCAGCTGATACTGGCTAGGCCCAGACTGACTGTTCCTTCCCCAGACAAAACCACTCTGATTACAGGTCTGCCCCTATCAAAAGTGTCCTATATGGCTACACGACGATTTAGAATTTGCTCCTCCTTCGTGAGCATGCCTTTTTTTGATTGCACTAGCGTTGTGATCAACATTCGTAATTGTGACAAACTGTTCTTCTTTGTGTTTACTGCTCGTCTCGCTACATTCGTCATTCAAAGGTTGGCCAACATGTATAGCCTATTACCTGCCAGCATTGTTATGGAAACAATGGGTATGTCCCAAAACATTTTGCAGCAACCCTGGCTATTTAGAACAACGATCAGTTGTGAAATCATATGGGAATATCAAAACAAAAGACTTCACACTCCATGTTTCATAGAAATAAATGAACCCAGTATTGGCAATATCTTTTTAGTTTGTTATGTCGGGGGAAGGTGAAATATGCCAGCATAGGAAGACAAAGAAAGACTAAAGTAAAAACAGTGGTGGGATCCAGTTTGCGGGCATTGGATTTGAGAAAACGCAAGGTTTGGTATTCTTTGAAGAAAACGCTTTATAAGGTAAGACGCTTTATAAATTGCAAATATCGGAATGGATGATGGTATGTAGGACAGAGTTCTGAGCTTCCGATGCACCTCGCACGTATCAGCGGACCAGGTACAATAGTCCTGATTTCCTGGGAGGAAGGTCTGCAGCCAACTTTCTATAAGAAGGGGAGTGTAGAGTTTTGCTGAGGTTGGAATTTCTAATCAAACGGGTTGCTTTGGATTGCACTTTGTCAAGAAAATGAAGTACACGACATTACGCGCCTGCGCACAATAGGCCGATTTAGCTCACCCGGTATCTAGATAGTCGTAATTAAAATTTCACATTACCTAAGTGAAATTTTTCCTCTTGTGAAGTGAAATGTCACTATATCGGCGGCGTTAGGTAAAATTTTGTTTGTCGCATAAAAAGGAGCTCAAAAATGCTATGTATTATACGGGGAGGCGAAATATGTGCACCCAGTCTCAATGAATGTTAGTGGGTTTTACAGACTACTAAAATCCTCACTAGTACAGTGGTCTCAAAACTTTTCATTATCGAAATGCATGATGTGCTGAACATACGCAACTGAAACTCCTGCAATCAGTGAACCTTCTCTTTAAGAATCTGGCAGTCTCAAGCAACGAAAACTAACTTTGACACTTTGCAATAGTAACCTGTATGTTTATCAAACCGGAATAGGTTCTTATTCTCAAGGCGCACACTACATGAGAAACAGCCTGTAGGTTATTATTTTTGTAGGTTGTTGTATGCGGGAATTTACTGTACAAACAGGCCCTTGGCTTTACCTTCGTTGGAGAGTACGTTCGTTTGGGTAAGAAATATGATTAGAATAAGCTAATCCTGCTAATATAAGAAAATATATCCAAAGGGAACCGTGGAAAGTCACACTTACTTAGGCAGCACGAACGCCTTTGCCAGGCATCGGGCCAGTTTCTCAAAAAGACGACACTAAATCACCTGATATGTGTTTGACCCAGCGTCATGACAGAGTGCAACATTGCAAAACTCAGATTTCTTTCTCGACAGCTTCTATAGGAACCGCACATTTGACACAAGGTTCCACGCATACAGAACTTTACCCATAGCTGGCCTGTTCTTCTAACAGTGAATTTAAGAAGACAACTAAACCCCCAGGGGCGCATGAAGATCTATTGACGACAACAGTGAACAAGTCTTGATTCTTATACACACACACCACACACACACACACACACACACATATATATATATATATATATATATATATATATATATATATATATATATATATATATATATATATATATATATATATATATATATATATATATATATATATATATATATATATATATATATGTATATACTTTTAATTCAGCTAGGGCTGACATTGGTAAATACTAAGTCATGAGTGGGCTACCACAATTGGAAAATTTATTTTGGCCCCAGTGCGGATTCGAACTCGCGATATTTAGATCAGAAGACTCCTGTGCTAAACAATTGCGCCATCCAGGCACTATATATATATATATATAATTTATAATATATAATATATAATACTCTCTCAAGAAGTAAAGAAAAGTGCGTGGCCATGTCAGCTTTTCCTATTTTCAAAGTAAAAATTTATCCCTATTGAGAACAAGAAGACTGTACAGCTGCAGTCATCTTGTTCTCAAAGGACTGCATGAAGATCTTGCCCTGGGGGCCATTCAAAAAGTACTTACACTCCATATTCATCGATTTTGGGTCCCCTTTGTACACTTTTGTACGTTCTGAAGGTGTCCCCCTCCCCCGAGCGTACATGCTTCAAGTCTTCATCCCCCGCCTAAATAATTTGAATTTATTGTTTATTTCACTATGTTAATTAAAAGTTAACAAAATCTAGTAATAACCGAAAAATCTAAAATCCACGGTTATGGTTTCCATGTTTTAAGACAACCTTGGGTGTCTAATTTTTAAAGATTGTTTTATGTATTTAGGATGCTTCGCAAGCGTTTGAAAATTACATGGGTGTACGCACATTCCCCGTAGAGACCCCTGTCCCCTTGTACGTTTTGTACGCATTTTTGGGTACCCCCTCCCCCTTCAGAGCGAACGTACTTTTTGAATGACCCCGTCTCTCTACTTGACCATTTCCATAACTACCATACTTCACAATCGACCAACGTTTCAAGGAAATCTTCCTTTCTTAATAATCTTTTACATTTGACGCTTTCCTCCATATCCACCTTGTGCTTTGCAACATTGAAATACTATAAGAACCCCTAGGCGCTCTTGAAGTAATACAATACCGCGATATGACAAGGCCTTATCAATGTTTATTCCCATGTGCTGAATTTTTTGATCAGAGGTTTCAACTGCCTCTGCAAACACCCTTTCCTTAAAAGCCAGTACTTGACACAATAAAGCACATATGTTGTGGTGATTTTGGGTGTATACAAGCAAAGTCTACGCTACAAGCAAACCAGCTCCAATTCACACCCGACATGAAATCGAGGCAGATCACAGAAACAAGCACACTGATCGTATACCTGATCGTATACCAAAAAAATGCATCGCAACCGGCAATAAACGACGAGTATTCCTGATATTACAATTACACTTAAAAGCTTTACATATACAGATCATAATGAATAGCTTAATGATCAAGCAATTTATGTACAGATCCTATAAACAAACTTCTCTTACAAGAACCATCATACAAGAAACGATCACTTAACGACAGAAAAATTCCTCTTAGGATATTTTTTAATTTTCAGTATGGTATTTGAGTGACATGAAAAACCCTGAACCCGTCACTAAGTCTAACTTTGTATCTGGATTCTCCACCACTTTCATGCGTGTGGTTTTGGTCTAAGCTTGATATTAATGCAGGGAGCCTAGAGCACTAATACATGACCCAAAACGGTTCAAATACAAGATTGCAAGCTCTTAGGCCTAAGTTAAGTTTCGTATAAAATAAGTTTGTAAATATCTACTATATTTTTAATATCTACCGTACGTAATATCTGATCAGCTAATACCAGAGTCCAGAAAAATACCCAACCTTCCTCCGGCTCCCAGATCTTCATCACAAACCTTACTCTTTTAAGACAATTAAAACTAGCCAATGTTCTTGAACTTTGCATTGTGTATGTCCTAGAGACACTCACTGCAGAGGGGCTATGCTGTTCAAAGTCAATGTCACATTAATTGAAAACTTTGCTGAAATGGGATTTTCCATACAAATTACTAAATCTTCCTCAACCATGACACAGAAACCAAAATCTTCCTCCCGCTCAGAGCAGTGCAGCAGTGACTTTTCTGGACTCTGGCTAATACATATACACATAAATCAAGCACAGCTAGACAAAACTCAAATATCAACCAGCTCAGAGTCTTTGAAGCAATAGTAAAAGCCACTCCTTTAAAATCACTACAAAATCACATCTAAAGCTCTTTTCTTTTGCAATGCTTGGCTCTTGATAAATCGTTAGCACGGATATTACAAGCAATACATTAAAAGTATGGGGTAAGCAGGGGTAAGTTTCTGCCACGATTGGAATATTATAAAGGAAAAATTTCGCGTCCTTCCGTTAGACATCTTCTAGAGAACAACTTAAAAGGAAATTCTAGAGACAAAATACAGTGAAATGGTACTGAGCATTTTAAAAGGCATGGAAGGATCAGGCTCAAAGCTGGAAAAAGTTCAAAAATACATGACAATAAATGCGGTATGCAAATCAATCTCGGAGCCCTTTCAAATGATACATTTCGCAATCTGGCTAGTGAAGCAAACTGACAAAAGTTAACGTTTAAGAGAAGAGATAAGAAACATTAAAAGCCCTAAGCCACATCCCAGAAGATTCACCGTTGACCATAAAGCTATCTATACTGAAAAATTCATGATAAAAGTAGTTTAAGCATGAGCTACACAATTTATCCTTTATTTACAGTTGGATGAATGCGGACATAGTTTTATAAATTTGACAATCAAATATACACTTTTATTTTCATTTTCTTTAATCAAACCATCAGAGACAATTCAACTTACAGCTTTAGAGTAAATTTTAACTTCCCTATCATGCCTAAATTAAGGGTTATGGGTGTGATCATGTAATGTAGAAGCTTTATTTCCAATGTTATCATTATTAGTACTATTACTATTATCAGTAACATTCTACAAATGTCAGATTTGAGATTACCGTTTGGTTTCTAATCTCCTAAACAATAGTACCTCGATTAACCATCCCTCGATTATCCGGTCATGACCATTCTTATACAAGAAAACCCATATGTTGAAAGCTGACCAATTGCGCACGTATCGGCTAAAAAGTGTTTGGCGATTGCTTAGCTTGGCTCCGTAATCGGCCTAAGGCTACGCTAGTGGATACGTCAACAATAGTTTCACTCCATGAGTTGGAGTGGGAAAAATGAAAGCAGAAGGGCACTATGCATGCGTTCATAAAGTGGGCTCAATTTTTATGTCTTAGTACTTTAATGAGAATTTTGCAAGTGTATGATAAGAAACTGTTTAATTATCTTAGCTTTTTCATGTGCACCGATGTCCAAAAGTGTAATTCTATTTAACCTGCCTGTGTGGATTATCCGACATCTGTTCAGCAAGGTTTTGTCCGGTAGCGGCTGGATAATCGAGGGAGTACTGAATTTGTATTCGATGTGGATGTTGATGAAAATGTTATACGATGTATACAACACATTATGTCATTCAGCTCTATCAAGACTTTAAATTATGCTCTAATGACTAGATTGAAATTCCCAACGATACGATACGATTCATTCTAGACCAAGGACTTTTCTGAAATCTTATCCAAATCCTAGTGAACAAATGACAAATACTTGACTCCCTGACTAGTTCTTTAGGTAGCAGCGGTGCTCTGGCACTAACCTGTTAGCTGAAGAGTGTTTTCATGATAGAAATCCACTGGAAGCTGCACCCTGCACGGAATAAGATTATGTAACTAAAAAGAGTTTCAGATGGGATCCTTCTCCATTAAATAGTTCATTTATACGCTGTCTTATAAGAAACCAGTTTATAAGAAACCTAGTACAAGACAGCCTAAAATTTAAGAAACTTTTATAACTACAAGGAAAGAGTTAAGAAACTTTAGAACTTTCTGTGCCTTCCTTCACAGTCTCAAAAACTCCTTTTCTTCCATCGATTTAACAAGCTTATACTACAGTATGTTTTATGTGCCAGGCCTTATGGGCACTACTCAAGGTGATGCTTTACGCTCTGTTTCCGTTTCCACTGCAATTTTTTCATTTAACTAAGAAACTTTTAAGAAACCTTTAGAACTAAAAGTGTGGCAAATAATTAAGAAACTTTTCCAACTTGGTTTTTTATAAAAAACGTGTATTTTACTTATAAGGCTAACAGTTGTTTAGTGCACCCTTTCTGTTGTGAAGAGCCTACCTGAAGTTATTTTCATGTTTCCTAGTTCTATCTGAACTGTCTCAATATGTAGGAATAGCAGTGCAAAAGAGAGAAAAAGTGTATTCTTCCAGGGAAGGGGGGTGGAAGACATCAAGGAGGCGGGACCAGAAATCTGCATACTCAGAAGGAGGAGGGGGTGAAAAATCAAGAACATTTTAAAAGAAGGAGTATGGAGTTTCCTCTGAAGTCCTAGATTGGGGACCAAATTTTTACATAAATCTGAGAGGGGGATGAAAATTCCATCAAATACATGAGAACGGCCTTCCACCCCCTCCCCACAAGTAATTAATGACTCGTCTCTAAATATACCTATTTGCATATATCTATATAAAACATATATATATATATATATATATATATATATATATATATATATATATATATATATATATATATATATATATATATATATATATATATATATATACATATATATATATATATATATATATATATATACATATATATATATATATATATATATATATATATATATATATATATATATATATATATATATATATATATATATATATATATATATATATATATATATATATATATTTACATATATAAACTGATCCTAAGCCGCATCCACAACGTATCTACATTGTATACAAACAGCGAGTAACCAGGATTTTCTCTTTTTTCCATGCAAACAGAAAGGTTGATATAATGCTCAGAAAATATATATATATATATATATATTTAGTATTTATATTTATATATTTGCATTTCCATAGCTAACTCTTTCTTAAAAGGCTATGCCAAATCTTGCGCAAAGTAAAATTTTAAGGATATCTCGGTATAGATATGACTCATGGTGGTTTTGAAATGTGTCTTATGAGCTTTATTTTGGTAAAACAGAGAAGAGCTTTCAACACAAGTTCCAACGACAAGCAATTACTCAATTGGGGGGATTTTCACCACACCGTTGGTGTAATGAAGTGCTTCATTCTGTTAACACTAGACTACTATGGTAGCTCTTGCAATTCTCCTCAAAAGTTCTGTCTCTCATGTTCTCCCAATCGGGTACCGCAAATTCACTCCGCTGCGTAAAGGCATAAGATACAAAACCAAAAAGTCCGTTCCATCTCCAATTCTAGTGACCAATATAATAGTTTTCTGGCTCAAAGCTAAACAGTTCGCCATCCACAGCAACCACCACCTGCAATTGCAGACTCACAGAACTTAAACTTGATTACTCACCTCAGATAATTCACTGGGTTCATCTTCGTGAAGACGACTTGGTATGACTGAACAAAAAAGCAATTATTCTCTTAGAGAGAACATGAAAACGACGATTCTCTACTCACTTAAAAATCTTTATCATAACAACAAATCAAGTGAGGAAAGTGGGACCTTAGTATTGCTCCACGAGCAAAGAAACAGTTAAAAAACAGCTGGTCATTAAACAAAGTGGCTACTTCTAAGTAAAATTCCCATGACTTGACGAAGAATCAAATATATATCTCAGACACAAAATTCAATGAAAAGTTTGCACAAAAGTGGCAAAAGTGCCGGTCCATATCACAAAGTGATCAGATGTAGCCGATGTTCACAGGAACGTTTGAGTCCGCACAACAGCACAGTGCTACAAAGACGGACAGGCACCTCACAAACACACTAGTGAAACAAATAGATTTCCATAGGAAATCTATGCAAATTAAACAAAGGAGATGGCGAGCTTGGTTGAAAATTGGAGTTTCAAGTGTGCATGGTATCAGAAATCCTGAACTGTCTGAACTTCTTGAGCCGTCGAGTACTGCTTTCCTACATATCATTCTTATAAAGAAATGCGTGTTATGGCACGAAACATTTTTCACACAAAACTTTTGCAGGCTCGTCAGGAATACCCGCAGAAAATCTAATCTCAATAAAACCGTACGGTAAATTAAACTAAAAGAATACTAGTAGCCAATTCATATACTAATACTTCAAAAAACAAAAGTCCTATGCTATGACGGGGCTGCAAAGATTCGTTGTAACTACGTATGGCAAAACAGCCGTACTTTTGTTGCTCTTGCCCGTAACCACTCCTTGGGATTCAAACGAACGACAATACAACAAGCTGAACAGCAAGAAACAATACAGAAGTAATATCTTACAAGACTTTCTTTTCGACCTTCTGATGAAAGGAATCCTAAGTCGTGTTCTCTTTTCTGGTATACCATCATCTAAAGACAAAAGTAGTTTAAATACAGGTACAATCTCCAAAACATCAATAGTAACGCTAATAAGACTAGAGAAACATACACATAGATTTGTGATTGCCAAAGTTAAAACATATCAGTGGCGACAAACAGACAATATGAGTCCTATTGTTTCTCTGTGTGCAAACCTTACAGTCCGCTATCCATATTTGTACCATACAATACGCAGAGAACCAGTGTAAATAGTTGTATTAGCTGGGAACACATTTTCATGGATAATAGCATATAACATATGAAATCTTAAATGTGGGGACAATAAATTACAACAAAAAACAAGTTGATACTGTTTCCACGTCATGTTATTTTACTTCCAGCCACCCCCTTGGCAAAACCTCAAACGCACATATATATGCATCTCTTCTATGTACATTTACATTGTTTGCATAAACCTATAGTTCCATTACAAAATTTCAGCTCCAACTTGTCCCTATCAATGGAATTCATCTTTCACTCCTGTCGTAAGTCCTGTAAGTCTTTAAATTGCCCCCTTGAATAATTATCTCTCAAATAAATCCCCACGCTAGAGCTTCAAATTCTTAATAAGCTCCTTCTTCTCCTTGAATGACTTACTGCCACAGAGGACGAAGAACATTTTGTTATAGACTTGTGCTTATATTAAGACTGTTTTTTAATATTATGGGAAAAGGGAGTCTTGAAAATGAGCTCTCTATGTGGATGTTTTAGATTCTTTGTAAGTCCCTATGGAAAAAAGTGTAAGATCCCCCATGAGAATAACGTATGGTATGAATGCAAAGATATTACATTAATCTCCCTAGCTATAGGAAACCAACTTCCAAATATACCCCTCTGCTAATTCACTGATTGCTTGTTTCAATAACAAAAACAAAGGAAGTAGATAATGCATTTAAGAAAAGGACTACCTTCATACAAATGAGTCATCTTCCTCTTTCTATCTCTTTTGCTCTTCCTGTATGCAATGAATCTTATCAAAATGACCAACAGAGGCACGTAGACAAGAATTCTCAGCAGATAAGTCAACAAATCTATGTATAAACTGTCCAGCATGTATGGGACGCTCACAATGACACTAACAATGCTGATCACACACATGTTTGTCAAGAGAAGGACATCCCAAAAATTCATGGTCCAAATCACATATGGCTGGAACCAGCAAAAGATCACTTGGAAGAAGACGCTTGAAATGGCAATCAGGACTAGGCGTGGTGTCTCATCTTTGACAAAAACATCAAACAGCAAAACAATAAGACGACAAACAAAGTAGAAAGCAGCAAACTGGCCAAAATTAGATCCACTGTTGCTGTTAATCTGGTTTTTGAAGCACAACTTTAAAACATTGAAAGCAGGCTCCATTCTTGCAATTGACTGAAAATGCTTGGTAAAGTATGGAGTGAACAAAAGTAGCACTGGAAACCCAAGAGTGAAGACAATGAGTACTAATATGGCTACAACTGCATACACAATATGCTTGCTTCCAAAAAACTTCACATCTGGTGCTGAATAGAGTACCCATGTGTCATTAATCTTCACTGGATTGAGCAAAAGTAATGCTTTACTTGTCAGTGCAGTATAAGAGTATGTATATACAAAGCTAAGTGCTCTACCAAAAGATCTTGAGCGAATGGAATTGCTGTGAAATTTAGTAAACAGTTTTCTAGGCATACATGTCCCAATAAAAACTGTAAATAACAATATGTAGATGGGCACTGCCAAGTTAAAACCAAGCTTTTGCAGGTCTGTCAAACCATCCCAAAGACAAATACCAAATGTGTTACCAGTTCCTGATAGGCATAGAACACCAATAACAATTCCGATAAATGGATCCAACCCAACAGTTTCTGGAAGAACAGTACCCACTGATTGGTATGAATACAAGAAGGCATTCAAGTAACCAGAAAAGGCATCAAAATTAAAGAAGAAAACAACAAGGACAAACAGAGATGCAACAACAAGAATTGGTATGAGAAGAAAAAGATAATAATTGGTGCACTTTTTACATATCTCAGTACCAAGCGATACACTGTACCCTGGTAGGCATTTACCACACAGATCTCCATATCTGTTCTTAGCACATGTGACTTTATTCAAGGCACATTCATACTGATGAGCACCTTTTTTTCCATCCAGACATTTACAATAATTTTTTGGGCACTTAAATGCTTTAAATTCATTCTTGGTGTTAATATGACCCCAGTATCCTTCCAACAGATAGACAGTGAAATTTTCCCCACATCGAGTTATGGCCTTTTCATCCTCCATGCAGGAACAAACATTACTTCCTTCCTGTTGATAGTACCCTGCTGGGCAATTTTTCAGATCAACCTTGACATTTGGTGTTCTGGCAAGCTGTCCATCAGTTGTCATAAAATTCACAGAAAAGTCACTGCCTTTCCTCCCAATGATTTTAATGTCATGAATTTCATCCCTGATAAGAAATATATTACTGGGGGGATCCAACTGTACTTTGGAATCACCTGATGTGATATTCAACTTAATTGTTCCATAAACACTATGTCCCTTTTCATCAATAAGATGTACTTTTGGTGAAAATGGTACAGATGGATGGACATTCCAATTCCCTGGATTGGCTGTTATGCTAATAGGCTCAGTAGCTATTTCAGGGTAACTCCGATTGAAAGTGGAGAGATACTGAAAAACACTTGGCCATTCCAATGCACTGTTATTCATCCTTGGCTCATTTTTTTGTCGACATGATTCCAAGCTGCTAGCAAATATGGAATTTCCTGATGCATCAGGTGCCATATTGTCAATAAACACCACATTACAATCCCACACTGATGGGTCAAAGGAATTCTGATATTCATACCTAAAGAAGCAGTCCTTTGTGGCAAGTCTAGTTGTTTCAAATCCCACCCTTTGTCCTCCAGAATACTTGAAGTAAACTGCACCACCTTTAATTAAAGCAGAGTTTCTACTGAATAAAAGCATAGATTTAGAAGTGAGCTCAATCCAGGAATCGCCATACAATGCAACTGCACCACCCTTTTCTCCTTCATTACCTTCAAAGGTTACATTGCCAAATACAGTAAAAGATGAGCCATCTAAAACTAGGGCTGTCCCAGTGTTATTAATGAACACAGTTTCATTTATCAGCAACATGAATTCTTCTGCATAAACAGACCCTTGGCCAACTACCTTTTTATCTTCTGTTTGGATGACTGTGTTCTTCAAAATTTGACAGTCTTCTACTGACAATGAGTATGAAACACCAGGCCCAAGGGGATTCTTGTTCACATTGTTTGTCGTCACTGCAATGGCTGAGCCAACGGTGGCCATGTTGGACAAAAACATCACAGATCTGAAAACAATTGGGCTGTCAAATACATTAACGTTCCCATCATCCAGGATTCTGGTGCTACCTTTTATAGACACTGCTCCTCCCCATATAGCCCTGTTGAAACAAAAATAGGAATTCAAAATCTTGATTTGATTTTCTTTGGATGACTTTAAGTGTTTTGTCCCGTGAAGAGTCAATTGTATTGCACCGCCTCCGTATACTGCTTTGTTATTATAAAACACCGTGCGAGACGCAGAAATCGTGTTGTTTTGTGTTGTGTTGCTGATTCCCAAATAAACTGCACCACCCCATTTCGCTGTATTGTTGTAAAAGGAACACAACGATAAAGTTATTCTATTGCTCGATGCATTGCCACATAAATGAATACTTAAACCGCCAGCTTGCCCCAGTTTCGGTGTGGACCCTATTTCTTCTGACAGAAGTTCATGCTGATCATCGTTGCGACTCCCGTTCAAAACAACTGCAATCAGTTCAAACGTTCCACCATGAATGTACCTTTGTTGCTCGTCCTGAAATGTACAGTTCACCGTGTCGAAAGCACCACAGTGTGTGGTTGCAATAAGAACCCCACTGCCATGACCATTATACTGGCTGTGATGTATAGACACCTGTTCCAGCTTTATATGACCCCCTGAATCGATAATAGCAATTCCAGTTCCTCTATTCTTTGTAACTTCTGAGTAGGATACGTGAACATCTTTTGTGAATACGAAATGCAAAGATGATATGATCTGGTCAATGTGTCTAGTGGACGTGTCCTGCCTCCGCCCACAGCTCTCGAAATGCAGGCCTTGGATTGTGATGTTCGAGCACAGTATAAAGCCAAACCCGATGTCAGGTCTAGAACAGGATATAGTATGGGCCGCTATGTTTGCCTTGTCTCCAACCATAGTGATGTTGTGTTTATTTTCCAGCCTAGTATTATTCTCCAAAGAGTAATTGCCAGGCTCGATCAATACCTCAGTGTTGCTTGCGACACCGTTGCCACCCTCGAAAACATAGTCCAAGCTGGCACATGGCCGTGAGCCCGTCTTGCAAGCGGGTTCATCCTTTCCATGAGGACTTATTGTGATTGTCAATGCGAACCCACTAGAGGTAAAGTAGCACAATAAAAATAACACCAAAGGACCGATGTTTGTTTCCATATCCCTGCCCTCTACTTCCGTCATATGCTGCCTGTCCCTGTCTCCAAATGCCCCACATCAACATTGAGTTTGCTTCACATCAACATCGGCACGTTCCTCCGCATCGTTTATGTCTGTAATCAGATAAGGTTAAAAGAGGAAGCAACTGTCAATCTCCGGTGTACCTAACAAAGAGATCCCGGTATGATTTGTCCCCATGCCTCATAGGTTCACAATAGTGGGATTTTGATACAAATGCTGGGGGTTATACATCATACAAACATGAGTGCAAACAAGAAAGATGCCGGGTGGCCCAAAGGAAGAATTAAATGGAATAAAAGTTATCAGGGACTGCGAAGCGAATGTGTGATTGATGGGGTTAACGAAACTCACAAAGCTCAAGCCAACGAGCGTTGGAGGTGTACGTAGTTCTACGCGGTCAGGGGGCATGCTCCCCGGAAAATTTTCGAAATTTAGATCTCCTTAACTCGCCGTAAACATATTTATGGGCCAATCCAAATGTTCCGGATATGACAAGTGAAAGCTTTGATCAAGGATATCTGCCAAACAGTGAAAGTTTTGTTGATGATATGATGCTAATTCTTTACTCCCATCAAGGTGGTGGAATTGACAGTGAAAAACTTCGGTTTCAAATTCTAGTTATGAATTTATAGCCAATCAAACCTTGTTCCGGACGTGACAGGCACAATTTCACAGACTGTACTTTCGGACTGAACGTTTACCTTCAGAGTGAATTTTCGTTTTACTCATTTTACAACTTGCTGAGTATAATATCAACAAGAAGCCCAATCTACAAGGGATGGAAGTTGTAATTTACCACCGTTAGGCCCCTTGTTTTCAAGAAGATAGCGTTCCGGACGTGACAATTTTAATTACTATAAAAATGATGCGTTAACTGCAAGATTTATAAATGGACTGTTTTTACTTTCAGAAAATACCTTCAAGAGTAAAATATTAAGCAATAAAGAATAAACATATGAAGCTAGTCTATTTGGTTTGAATTCATAGCTCAATTGAAAACGTATATTCATTCCAACGTCCGGTTATTCTGGTGTGACTAACTCTTCCACAGAATCATCTTCATGAATCCAGAACTTATTGCTATGTTAGTTTCATCAATTTATCAGATCTTATAAGTTCCGCTTAAATTCATAATGCATTATGTGACATAATTTAGTGAAATAATAAATAATAAAAACATATATTGTGTGAAACAGGATTCAATCCATTATTAAAACAGTATAGATTTTTCAATTGTGCATATTAATTAATATGTAATACCTTAGTTTATTTTTGTCAATGAATAATTTAGAAACACTAGAAGCTATTATCAATCCATTTCTAGGTTACTGTTAAAAACAGTTGTTGTGTTGATCAAAAGTTTGTAGTTGTTTCATTTCATTTCATTTTGTCTAATTCAGCAGGGTAAACGATATATTCGGTAATAAACTGATTTACAATGTGTCCTGCATGAACGAAAACATAACTAGCCAATTTTACATTTAAAACTAGTTAAAATACCAATATACGAGAAAAGTAAGAAGAGAAAAATGAAAAATATGTCAAAAAATGTAAAAGGAAAGGAACTCGTAAGGTAGACTTTATGCCTGACATTGATTTAGCAACCTCTTTGAACTATCAAAAACATCTTTAATTTCGTTTCAAAAGTAGCCAGCAAAGAAGCAGTTTTTATCTCATGGCTTAACTGATTCAAAACAGCGACTCCTCGATAGAAAAAGCTGAGCTGCCCTTTTGAGGTTGTGCACAGTGGAATTCTGAGGTCAGTGCTGGTGTCACGTAAAACATTGATTGGATGTAGGGAGGTGCAAGTCCCTTCAAAGCTTTATAAACTGTACAAGCCATCTCGAAGTCTATCATCACCAGCACATCCCCAGACAAAGCAGCAATATCTTAAATGTGGATCTAAATGCTGTAGTACATGCTTTTGACTACGATAGCTTCGTTAATTTGCTCTTTCCAAGTTAATGTCGGATCAAATTTTATCCCATGTTTGGTTTTGTCTGTAGATTCAATCTTTGCACCATTTATGTGAAAGAGAAGAAATTTGTTGAATCATCGCAAACTGATCTCCTAAGGTTAGGTACGGTACCAAAGTTCTTAGTTCGTACTATGTATTTTTACAATATTAAGAGTCAGCTTATTTCCCTGAAGGCACAAACTAAGATTTTGAAAATCTGAGTTGATAGCATTGGTTAAATCGGTAATAGATCTCGAGGAACATGAAATGCTTGTGTCATCTCCATATATTGTGACCTTGGTTCTTTGTATAGCAGACGGCAAATCATTAATATAGATCAAAAATAGGAGTGGTCCCAGGCAGGAACCCTGAGGCACTCCACATTCATCATCTTGTATTTCAGACATTTTACCATTTACCTTACAGCATTGCTTCCTTTTATCTAGATATGCTATATACCAGTCAAGTTTCACTCCTTCAACCCCTTATAGACGTAGCTTTGCTATGATAATATCGTGGTCAACCTTATCAAAGGCTTTCTTTAAGTCTATGAAACTGACTCCATACAACTGTCCCTTATCGAAATTTAGATACCAGTCATTGGTGCACTTAAGTAAGCATGTCAATACGGAGTGAAATTGCCTGAAACCTGACTGGTCTGAGTAGAAAAATGCATTCTCAGTGAAAGATGCAAATAACTCTTGAAACTACAGGAAGCACAGAAATAGGTCTATAGTTCGATCTGTCTTAGTAGAGCCATCTTTATGACTTGGGGAGACCCTCGCAATTTTTCAACTTCATGGAAATCGACCTTATGAGATGGAGGTATTGAATATACAGCATAATGATGGGGCAATAACAGGCATACCAATTTTGATAAATAAGCTTGTTATACCGTCAAAACCATAGTTTTGGGATGTCTTAAACGTACTGCCTATTCTCCTAAGTTCTTCGGGGCGAATCATTTGGAAATGGAAGCGCGCACAGCTATCGTTTATTGAATAATTACCATTGAGAAGCGGGTCTTCAGTACTAGGTATATTCGAACTACGTTTTTCACCAATACTGCAAAAATAATCGTTCATAGCGTCTGCTATTTCATTATTTTTGTCAGGCTGGTGTCATACACCACTGGGGAAGACACGCTGGTTGTTTTGGAACGTTGGAATTGTATTTCAGTTTATCTAAAATTCAATATGTAATAGTCGATTCCTTTATTTTATGATTTGGGGTTCTTGAAAGTGCATACTTCTACAAGCAGTAGTTTGTCACATCCAGACCGTTAAAGACGTGACAATATTTCATCCAAAAATATTTCAGAAAGCATCAGTCAGCTTTTTTAATCATTAAGTATCATCAACTTGAGAATTTCGAATATTGCAGTTTTCTGAAGAAAAATAATTGTACAGTTAGATTACCTTTGAAGTAAATTAAAAAACATTATTTATATATATATATATATATATATATATTTATATATATATATATATATATATATATATATATATATATTTTCTGAGCATTATATCAACTTTTCTGTTTGCATGGAAAAAGGAGAATATCCTGGTTACTCGCTAGCTACTGATTGTATATATTAGAGCTGCTTGATAAAGGCGAAAGCCGAAAATGACCATAAGGTGCTAAAAACCAGGGGAGTTAAAACAAGCCATTATGGTCTAATGGTTACGACGCTTGCCCGGAATGCGAGAGACCCTGGTTCGATCCCAGGTGGTGGCAAATTTTAATTTTCTCCTGGTTTTTCTGAGCATTGTATCAACCTTTCTGTTTGCACCGAAAAAGGAGAAAATCCTGGTTACTCGCTAGCTACTGATTGTATATATATATATATATATATATATATTGTTATGTCTCTATTTTTAGGAGTAGCTCTAGAGAGACATCATGCTTGAATATTTGAATCTCTAATCTGAATCTCTAATAATAAAGGCTAACAACAACAACAATAGTAAGAAAGAAAGATGGCAGACTAATAAGAGTAGGAATAGAAAATAAGGAGCTAGTGAAATTAAATGAGGTTATGAATACAACATATATATATATATATATATAAATATATATATATATATATATATATATATATATATATATATATATATATATATATATATATATATATATATATATATATATATATATATATATATATATTGTGCGCATTGTGCCTGGATGGCGCAATTGATTAGCACAGGAGTCTTCTGATCCAAACATCGTGAGTTCGAATCCGCACTGGGGCCAAAATAAATTTTCCAATTGTGGTAGCCCACTTATGTCTTAATATTTACCTATGTCAGCCTTAGCCGAAATATATCAATATATAAATATATAAATATATATATATTTATATATTTTTATATTGATATATTTATATATTTATTTATATCATTTAAAATATTGAGTAAAGTGACATAAATTGTTGTCATTTTCCATTTCTAAATGAACATATTGATATTTGTGACATTTACAATTTGAAATGTATAGATGAATTTATGTTAAATATTATTTTTATTAAATTATTTGAACACTCTAGGTATGGCAAAGGTATACCTCATATCACGTCCTTAACAAAATTTTTGCGTTGAGCTACAGTAAATGCTTGGCAAATGAACATAAATTTGATAACATAGTAACCTCTTATAGAAAAATACGCCTTAATGTGTCTACTGTCCTAAAATAGCCTTTGTAGGGTTAAAGAGTTAATCTGAAATTTCTCCCCTAAAGGGGGCAAAGTCGTGGATTGGCCCTAAATTCAACATATGTTTAAGTTATGGGCGAGTGTCCAAGTGGTTAGAGCGTTTGACTGCAGTACGGAGCATCTATGGTTCAAACCGAACCCTCGGATCATAGTTGGAATGCTTGCTCACCGTCCACCCAGCAGCAAATGGGTACCTGGTGGCAACACTGGGGAGGTTAAAGGCGGCGAGGAAAAGAACTGGCCACCCCACCTCACTTCAGGAAAAGACTTTCCAAGCTTTTATAGGCTATAAAATTTGGCTAATCGAAGAAGTAAAAGTGTACTCTTGATCCAACCTTAAACCTTCCTCAAAGCCTTTCTCTTGCGTGGGAATTGAGGTTCTGACCCATGAGTCGGTGTTTGTCATGATTCAAGTTATTGCTTTGGAGTAAACCATTAAAATATATTCAATCCCTTGTTTATTGTTTCCATCTACTCTTGTCGTGTTTGCTTCTCTGCCAGATATGTTTGCCGCGCTAAACATCAGACCATATTATTGGTGGAGTTATAGCCCAGCCAGACCGATAGCTCCACTGTCCATGGCTATAGATGTGACAAGTGTTTACCAGTTGAACATGTGGCCCCATAGCCCAATGGTAGAGCACTCGATGTCGAGGGCAACGAGACGGAGCCGTACGCGGATCATGTACTTTCTTGCATTTTCACTTCATAATTTCCTTATCGCTCTTTTTCCAAGGTTGTATCACAACGTCAGCTCTCAAGCGAACGCGATGGCCATATTACTCGGTAAAATCTCATACACATACGCTTTGTACAAAACTCACAAAAAATCACCAAAAAATCACAAAAATCACAACAAATTCGCAGAAGAATAACGAAGATCACATTAAAAGTCACAGAAAGTCACAAGAATTCTCAAAAATCACAAAATTCAGCAAAAATCCCAAAAATCTTATACACTCTCCTACGAGTAATATATTCCTCGTAAAAATGTAAGTCTCCAGTCATCTTTTATCTGAATGAAAGCTTTGCTGAGAGTCCAGTCTTTGTAGCACTGCACTATTAAGTCGATAGGCAATGCACAAATGTAAAAATTGGCTGCTTATGTTATCAAAGGAATGTATATACCGTAAAAATCCGATTAAGTGCCCAGCACCTAATAAGCGCCCCCTCCGAATTAGCGCCCAGGTAAAACTCTTAAAGTTCAATAAGCGCCCAGCACTTTTTAAGCGCCCCCTGCTAATAAGCGCCCATTTTAAGAAACTGGACGCTTATTCGAAAACTGTCCCGAGAGGCTGGGTGCTTATTCGAAATTTTGCCTTCTTTCAAGTGCTTCCATTATCTTGACAAAAGCCAGAGTGGCAATACATTTATCATACCGATTGACTTAAAAAAATTAACATGGCTCAGACAAGACATAAAAAAACAAAATAATCACTCTCAAAAACAAGTTATAAAAGTCACTCCACAAGGGTCGTTTCTATTACTTTTGAAGAAGCATAAAAGTAAGCTAAAAGGTATAAACTGGAAATTTCCTATACAGTCCTTTTTTCTGTGTTTCAATTCCAAGGTACAAAGTTTCTCTTCGATTTTAACCAATTGTTCATCAAGAACTTCAGAGTTTGAACCAATTGTTCATTAAGCGCCCAGCACCTAATAAGCGTCCACTTTTAATAAGCGCCCAGGTAAAAAACTCAAAAGTACAATAAGCGCCCAGGGCGCTAGTTCGGATTTTTACGGTAAGTTAACTTTCTTAGCTTTTGGAACAATCGAGCATTGCATACTTTTTATAATAATATAGTCCATAAGAATATAAATGCTCAAAATCGCTGAAATTTGAGATTGATTTAAGAATAATCCAAGGCTCAAATTTCCCGGAGACCCAGATATTTTTGTTCATTTGAGCATTCCTAAACAAAAAATGTGAGGTCCACTTATCCAGTCTGGAAGTCATAAGGTACGCCAAGATGAGGCTCAGCAACTCTTCAGGGAGCCTGTTACTGTATTTTCTCGAAAATATCCCACGGCCTAGTTTTTTGTTTGAAGTGAAATTTTTCGGCCTACTTTCGAATAGGCTTATTTTCGAGGTGCGTTCCGAAAAGAGAGAAAATACGAATTAGAAAAACAGCTATTGTCAAAAGTCTTCTATATTGCCAGTTTTGCAGCACAATGCTAACGTCCTCTTATGATATGTCTAGGAAGCTGTCAATGACAATTTCACTTTGATCTTCTTCCCATGCATCAGCTTCATTTTCTAAGCAATCACTGCTTTTAAACACCTCTTTTCGCTTTAGTTGCTCATGGTCTGTTACATTAGGACCTAGTTTCATCATTTTGCGAAGTTATGATTTGCTGTCATGCAAAGATTTTCCTTCTTGCGAACAAGTAATTTCATCATTATTGTCTTTTGCACCTTTTCATCCTCTAGGCTTATTTTCGAGGTCGACTTATTTTTATTGCATCTACTAAAATTCTTCGGCTTGTTTTTAAATCCGCTTATTTTCGAAGGTCGGCTAGTTTGTGAGGAAATATGATATACACTTTTTCACACTTTTTATTGTAAGAGTATAGTCCATATGAATATTAACACTTAAAATTGCTGAAATTTTGGAATATTTTAAAAATAATCTTAAGCTCAAAATCGGTAAATTGTATTAAAATTGAGGCGCAGCTAATAATTAACTATTCCTATTAAAAAAAGTGCGTACTGTCATATAAAACTTTTTCATAGCAAAGCGTTTGATAAAGTTTGCTGAAGATTTTTCAAGGTCTAATTGAAAGTTGGAAATCATCTTTGCTTTCAAATGTAGACATTTCGATTTAAATTCTTCATCCGTACTCATCAGTAGTAATGAAGATAGTAAATCGAAACGTGTACATTTAAGCAAAGTATATCTTTCGACTGAATGGGTGGAGCCCTTAAGAAATTATCTCTGATCACGCTCTTTAGTTTCGCTTTTAATTTGAATAACACCAGTTTTCTGCATAATGAAGTGAATAAGCATTAATTAGAGATGGGTACTGATATCGTAGTCAAGGGAATCTTTGGTGCAAAAGATCGTGTGCTTCAAACCTTAAAATGCGTTCTTAAGCTGCGTTTTCCTGCATCTAGTTAATTGCTAGCAGTTAATACAGTCTATGTATCTATGTATCAAAGTGATGTTTTAGGAATTTTAGACTGCTGAACATTAATAAGATGTATTTCATTTATGGCACTTCAATGACAGCATGCTTCAACTAGAAGAAAGACTGCTCCAGATTTAAATTAGTGAAGAAACGAAGGGAAACTTGAAGCAATGGTTAGTGCAAATAACTATTTTATTTTCATTCAAAATATTAGTTTTGTGTTCCCTGTATCTCTTGTGTATTGGTAGTATTACCGAGCTTTGTGTTTCTTCCTCCTTCTGCGTGCTATTTATTTTCTTGTGCTTTTCTCGTAGTTATAACAGTGTTACACCACCTTTTTTGCTGGTGAGGTATTTGTTGGTTTCTACTTGGACGTGGTATAGATGTAGTGGCTTTGACTTCAAATGTTTCAAATGTTTAACGAGGGTAGTCCTTCGGCGAGTGCTGATTTTCAGTTCTTACTTTTAATTTGGCCAGTTACCCGTGCTGTGTCAGGCTAACCCTTTGAGCAAGCAAATATATATATATATATATGTATATATATATATATATATATATATATATATATATATATATATTTATATTTATATTTATATGTATATATGTATGTTTACAAATTCAATGAAAACGCACTGTATGACTCTTCACTGAGAAGTTAAATTATCTTGTAGAGCAACTTCTCGATCGTCGCCAGTAATGCAGGTAGACTTTCACAGCTTCTTTATTTTGCTATTTTTCTTATCGTTGTACATCTTAAAAGTTTCTCCTATCAGAAATAGGCTTCTTCTAATTAATCATTACTTTTAAAAAATTGTTTTCCAGAATTATGCAGTTTATGGCTGAAACTTCACGGTTAGACACGCTAGGCTCACACAGCCACCTGTATCGAATTTCTTCTGTGCACATATTTCCTTTCCCGTTACCAGAAGTCAGCTGAGCACTGTTTATGCGCTATCTAATGGTCTTTGACACAAGCCTCAAAATTGCTCATGGAAAGTGTGAACACTGCATATTTCAGTTAGGTATTAAATATTGTATCTGTATATGTGTATTAGTGTTAGTTGATAAGCGTGTATTTTTACAAAATGGCCTCCGCATCTGAAGATTTCATTCCAAAGAGAAAGACTGCGTTAATTACCGGCATCACTGGCCAAGTATGCTTACGAAGAAGTTTATTTATTATTATGCATACAATTTGATTCTTCGGGCCAACTTTTCGTGTTTACCAGCAATGCCTGGATCTTTGCTCGAAGGAAGAAGAGAGTACTAGAATATCGACGAGTAATGTTTAAGTTAAGTTTTTTGTTTGCATCAGCCCATTAGATAGGAATATTTAAATGTTTATTAATAGCTTAATTGACTGGGGAAGTTGCATGAGGATGTATTGAACGTAAATGATCTTCTGCCTACACTATTTTACTTATAACATAAAGAAAGGAATATAAGGGGACCGCCTAGATTAAGAAATATAATTTATAAGAACTATACGCTTGTCTTATAAGAATAACTAACTTTCAATCAGCCTCAAATTTTTTTGACTTTGAACCTAGGAATATTCTGTTGTATGATGTTATATTATGTTATATTACATTATATTATATTATGTTGTATTATATTATATTATACTATATTGTATTCTATTATATTACACTTTATGGCTATACTAAGAATATTATATTGATTTTAGCGATTTTGAGCATTAATTCTAGTACAAACTATATTCTTATAATAAAAAGTTTGTAACTGACATTCCCTGATGGGTTGCCGAGTAGCATCATAGTGTAACGTGTTCCAGACAGGATAAGTGAAGCTCCATTTGTTTTGTATTCTAAAAAACTTAAATCAGCAAAATAACTAAACCGTGAGTAAGCTTGAGCTTTGCATTATTCTTAAATTATTCTTAAATTTCAGAGAATTCTTAATATTCTTATAGACTATATTCTTATAAAAACGTGTATAGCCGACTAAACTGCATAAATTTGAGCTTCTCACTTACAAAATAAAAATTTCAATTTTCCATGCCTTCTGTTACCAAGAGGTACCGGGAATGGTTTCGTTATGCGACCCAGTTAATAATTTTTACAATGTACGTTGTCCATGCATGCTATCTTTTGTTCGCAACAGGATGGGTCTTACCTCGCAGAATTACTTTTACAAAAGAACTATGAAGTAAGTTGATTCATTTCCGTTTTGCTTGAATTTTTAAGCCCTAGCCAAACGATCCAAAATTTCCTCCCATCTTTCACTAAAGATCCAAGTTCAGTGACATGTTGGATCGTTTGACCACCATGTTCAATCACCCACCATTGTATTCAACGATGTTGGATGGAATTTACTCAAGATCAAAAAACAACCCAACATTTTATGCAACATTCCTATCGTTTCCATATTTATGGTTGAAGTATTGGATCGTTCTGTTAAGGCTTTAAACTTCGTCTGCATTCTATCTTTTTCACATTTCTAAAACTGCACACCCTACAAATCGCCATTAAGGCTTTTTAAGTACCTTATATTTAGACAAACTTTTTCTGTAATAATGATCCGGGCCTCTATGTACACCTATGCGTAGAATGGTGCTCGGTGCAAAATATAGCTACTTTTAGCGTGCAGTGACAACAAATTTGATCAATGATAAAAAGAGCTTTGTACAGCAATTAACTGTAAAATTGCCCTGTTATGAAGCCACTTAATGTTCACTTGAAACTTTTGCTTCAAAAGCTGCTACGATTAAAATATGAATTCCCATATCAAACATCATCATAGTGTGTCCAATGCTTTTCACATAGAGCAGTCACTAATCACTGCAACCATTAATCAATATCAATCAATAATCACTGTTCATGCAGTAACAATCATTTATTAATATTGATTCCATTAACTTTGTAGAAAACCGGCGTCGCTCACATTGAGAGCGAAAATAGTGATCGTGGCCAGAGAACATTCCATCAGTTTTCCGCCCATATCCCCCTGTTTTAGCAAAATTTCCAGTGATGAAGTTTCCTTATACTTAGGTATGGCACACAAGCAGCTCTTCTTTCTTCCATTTTAACAGGGGCATCAACACTCCTAAACTACTATCTGTGGCTAGCTATCAGATTAGTTCTGCGACTTATCCGTGATACAACCAATCAATATGTGCTCGCAGGGTAAAGCGTGCATTCATAAGAATGGCCATCTAAGCAATAAGCTTCTGTCGTTCAATATTCTTATTTCCTGCATGTGAGAAGCTAATTGGATTACCTTTGAATGTTCTTTTCAAGGTACACGGGATAATAAGACGGTCTAGCTCGTTCAATACAGGTCGAATTGAACATCTTTACAAGGACATTGTAAATCATAAAGGAGGCGGTAGGTTTCCAATGTTACATTTTATGCTGTATAGGCCTTTCTTGTATAGTAAGATATATCCATAGAACTATCGATCCATTCTTCTTTCTCTTATGATGTAGCTGCATAGTTACATCCATTTTCTCCTCAACTGTGAACACCGCACCTATTTGCATAGTATGAGAATTCAAACAGAGATGAGATTCTATTGCAGATATTCATCTTCATTATGGCGATATGACTGATACAACATGCTTATTGAAAGTGGTTTCTCAGGTAAAAGATGCTATGAATTTAATATGAAGTTAATTTCCTGGCCTAACTTATTCATCATTGCAGCAATGTTTGCTATTAGTGTTTGGAAAATTCACTATTCTCTCCGGAGCCGTAATCCCATTCCCTATATGCAAAGCAAATTTTGTGAATAGTCTGTTGGTACTACAGAACTTCACTATAGCTCGCAAAATCGGGAACATTCTTTAAGCATACTGAAAACTGGTTTCGTCCAACACTCGTCAGAGTATGAAACGTCAGATAACAACCAAAGGGTGAACCGGAACATATAGCCAGGCTCAGTTACATTTCACGTGTACCCGAATCTGGCTATATATTTCGGTTCACCTTTCAGTCGTTATCCGACGTTTCATACTCTTTACGAGTATCGGACGAAGAAACCGCTTTTCGGCATGTATAAAAGTATGAAGACTTTTCCTGCTATGTCAAACTATAGTGTAGAAAAAATTCTTTTGCCACATTGAACTGAGTTGTGTGCACACTTCAAAATCTTAGTAAGATGCGACTAGCTGAGCAAAATATAACTAGCGAAGCAGAGAAAGTTTTGTCTACTGCAATATCATATTGTTCATAAAAAGGCCTTTGTAGCTTCCATATTGCTCACAGGATTTTGTTTCATTTCTGAAGTAATTTGAAACTATTATCATTGTATTTCTGCCGTCTTTTATTTAGAAGTCTAGCATATGCATTTCTTGATTAGAGGTTTTGCAGAGCGCCACGACACATTTCGAATTCTTTCAACAATAAAATGGACACTTGCTTGCCATTTCTGGATTACACATTCCAATCAAGTAGCAGGGACACCTTTTTGAAAACAAAGGTTTCTTATTTTTTTACAACTACTGGGTGCGCGTGGTGAAGGTAAAAGAAATTTATGGACAGGTTAGAATAAAGCAAAAAACGAACAACCCATGAGTGTTATGCCAACTTTTACGGACAAGTCGAAAAAGCACCAACAGTATCTGAGTGTGGAGATATAGCCCCCACACCCCCTACTTCACCACACCCCATGCGAATTACACCAAACAATCAATCTGAAAGGTCACTTGAACTACAATTTCATTTTTCCAAAAGGTACGTCCTGATGAGGTTTATCACTTGGCTGCACAAAGCCACGTTAAGGTGAGTACCATAATACATTTTTTTATATGAAAAAAGTTTATAAGAAAATGATTCTCAGAAAGCCAAAATCTTAAGAGAATGTTAAAAAAATCACGAGGCTCATATTCCAGAGATCATCTTGTCTACTTGCCAGAAATCGATATTGGCTCATTCTTTGTAAGTTCCTTTACAAAGATCGAAACTTTTCTTTGTTAACCTTGAATAACAAAGATCAAACTTTTTTATAACAACTGATGGAGAACCCTTTTACGCCATTTTACTCCAGTAAAAGCTAATGAAATCTTAAGAAAATTTCAGCCTTAGTCTGGGGAAAATTAAGAAAATTGAGGCTCAAGCAGAAAAGTCGTTTTCTTATTAAAAAAACGTGTACGCAATTTCCTCTGCAATATTGTCGAATCATAATGCAAGTTTGCTAGAGTTGCTCTTAAGGAATGCAACTGTTGCTTCGCATGTTTTGAAAATTCTGTAGCCAAATTATCCCACAAATGCCAAATTAGGTATTGAATCCATATTTTATGTTTTTAGGTCTCATTTGATCTGGCAGAATACACAGCAAATGTTGATGCTCTTGGGACACTTAAACTTCTTGAAGCAATCAGAGAGTGTAGGCTGTCACAGACAACAAGGTTTTATCAGGTTAATACTGTTTTTTGCGTTTTAAGAGTCACTTCCCTTCTATTCTGCACCCGATAATAAGGAATAAAATCAAAAGTAAATAGAAAGTTGAACTACAATTAAAATCATGGAAAATAAAACGAAATTGAAAATTGGAAATGAAGTGATATAACAAAGTAAAGGCACGAATGGAAATAAGTGAAGGTGTCACCAGCGTACAAACACACGCGTACATGCGTGTAAACCGCGGAGTACCTATAACTTTAACATTTGCTGTTCGTATCTTTCTCAACTTTATGCTGTTTTATGTTTTTATGCTATTGTATAAATCATTAATTCTTTTGACTCAAGGCATCAACTAGTGAACTCTATGGTGCCACGAAGCAGTGTCCACAAGATGAAGACACACCATTTCATCCAAGATCCCCATATGGTAATATTTTACAACCATAAGATCTTTTTTTTATTTTGATTAAAACTATTAAATGGTGTTCTTCAGAGCATTGATCGTAGTGAAGATATGTGATCAAATGCTCCTAGCCTTTGTCTTTCCTCTTAACAGAATAAGAATATAAGAGCAATAAATGTATTGCGGTGTCATATTCTAAGCTTCTTTAGGTCAAATTAAGAATCTGCTATGAAATAGGGCTTTGTCGAATACCCCATATTGTGCAGGTAAAGCAGAGAAGTTTGTTTATCATTGAAATCTAAAATGTCAAAGAGTTAGGTCATCCACTGTTGACAGTCCTTGATACAGCATTTACTGAGCCTATCAGGTCCTTCGGATTATTGCGTAACTTCAAAGAAATGCTAAGCCAAATTATTGCAAAAGTGTGTATTTATAAAAATGTAACAGTTTAAGCCCTAGCTTGTAGAGCTGACTGTCTCTTAAGAGTTCATGATTTGCTTTACCTCTGTTGGGTATCTATCTTAGCACTTTGTATGTAACTAGTTCTCACTTTCAACCCTAAAGGAGTTCACCGCTTTCATATCTTCGGATTCGATTATCTTCACTTCTTACTCGTTGAAAATGCACCGCGGACACAGCAGCCATCATTGTCTTTCAAGTCATTGTTTCAAAGCCTGATAACATATATTGAGTGTTAGTCTTCTGATGATACTATTTCTTCAGGTGTCGCAAAACTGTACGCCCATTGGATTGTTATCAATTATAGAGAAGCGTACGGTTTATTTGCGTGTAACGGAATTCTCTTCAACCATGAGAGCCCACGCAGAGGTAGGGATGATTCTTACTAATTATATAAGTAAGGAAGATGCTAAACGCAGTCCTTAATACACTGCATATTAATGTCAAGGTCAAAAATGGCATACATTATACTGGGTAATGCAACCAAAATAACAATGCTATAGAATCTGATGTGAGTCAAATATAATAGTACCTTCAATTGCTTCTCAGTGGAGTTAAAAATGAAGTACTGTTAATCATCATTGAGATTCTCCATTGAAATTGCATTATCCTCTGTATCACTTACAGGAAGCCGATTTTGAATCGAGAATCTCCTTGGTAGTTAATGTCACTTCACTTTAAGTCCACACTCAGGTAATTGAAGTTTTGTGTGTTTTTGATTTAGATAAAATTCTACAGGATTAGTCTGTGTTGTTTTAAATAGTAAAACCGTTATTGTAACCTTGATACTGAAATAATCGCCTTTTACCTTCCCACAGGAGAAACCTTCGTTACAAGAAAAATTACTAGAGCTGTTGCAAAGATATCTCTTGGATGGCAAGATGAGGTACTTATCAATATGCCTTGACAGAAGGCCAGCACAGCAGAGAAAATCTATTTCCGGGGCAAGACCAAATTCATCTTTGTATAAGGAGTGTTTTTGTATGAACCCCATTCCTCGGCTCTAATAGCTACATTTGGGCATGTGTGACTTTTGGGGGCCTTAGGATCCAATTGAAGTTATGTATCTTCTTCCTATTTATGTACCTTTCTTCAATTGGTCTATGCTCTTATTGAGTTTCGTTCTTTTCACAGTTGGTCCTGGGTAACTTAGATGCTGTCCGTGACTGGGGCCATGCTAAAGATTATGTTCACGTAAGACAGCAATGCTGTTTCTTCTATGCTTTGAATATTATCTAACAGCTGGAGCTTTTTTATATCAATATTATATTTTACTTGTTATACCTATTTGACAAAGTCCTATAAAGAAGTATAGATAAATGCATGCAAACTGAGGAAAGTAGCAATTAAATTTTTTCACTCTTTTCTCCTGATGACATAAAACTTAATAATAATTGCCTCTATTTTAACCATATACATTAGACTTATTAATTATGGAAGTTTACTATAATGTAAAAAGTACTTTTGCGGTAGTAAGGGTAATTTCATAGAATATCAGTCTTCCCTAAAGAGTACTGTAAATATTGGAATAAGTCCCATTAAGGACTTATTTATTTTTCATAATTTTTGGATAGGGCTTATTTGAGGCGAGGACTTTTCGAGGAGGGGCTAATAGGATGATCTGTCACACACCATTTAGAAAAGTAATTGCAAAACTCTTTTCCGCATTAGATAAGATGAGCAGGCTAAATATAGGCATCAGTCTATAACAAAATGTTCACCGTATTTTGTGATAGTTGATCATTCAAGGGAGAGGGTGGTGGGCTTGTAAAAATTTGAATCTTCTAGCATGATAGCTTACTTGAGTGGGGCTGTAATTCGAGGATTTGCGGTATCTCTCCCTAAATGACTAGAACGAAAAACCAATTAATATGCTGCACCAAAAATGGACCGATCCAGCGATTGCTTAGATCTTTTTCAAAGCTTACAGTGGCGATGGATATATCGTAGATAGTATAACTGATAACACAGCCGTCAGGCATTTTCTCCTGACCTACCCTTAGGTCCCTAATAAACGGGAGGCACGCCTATTAATTTTCTGGTTTTTCCGACCCCCCTGAGCTTATTAGGAACCCCGTCCATTAACTTTCAAGGAATGAAAAACGATTTGGAAGTTTTTTCCTTGAGAAAAGGCATTATTTTTTCTTACATCTTATAGTGTTTCTTTCACCAAATGGATGTCTCGTTTGTTATCTTTCGGAAGCGCAGTTGACAGTTAAATTTTCATTAGATTTTAGAAATATCTTCGACTCCCCCTTTATTTTGACCCCCCCCCTGTTTATTAGGAGCCCACGTGTAATTTACCACCTATCATACAAAATGGGCCTAAACCTAGCTGTAGAACGCATGTGTGGTGAGAATCCTGCATGCTGATTGGTCAATTAGGTTGGGAGAAAATAGGCCTGATCAGAGCTCTCGTACATTTGGCGGCTGTGGTAGCATTCTTGTGTGATTCCTTCGTTACTTTCATCTCCTGCAGGCAATGTGGTTAATGTTGCAACAAGATAAGCCAGGTGATTATGTAATAGCGACTGGTGAAGCTCACACTGTGAGAGATTTCGTTGAACACGCCTTTAAACATGTTGGAATCGAGATCGAGTATGTTATTGTATCTGAAAGTATACTTTGTATCATGTTGCTGCATAGTGTTCTAAGTATACGCAACTTTCTATGCTCACGACTTGTGTGTAGAGGTAGATCAGAACGATTAGGTACAATGGCCAGGTGTTAGGTAAATTGCTAAATAGATATAATTTTGTACAGTTAATTTTGATTGCATTCGACTTCGTCGATTCATCAGCGTCGAGTTTCCATTATGACAACATAGCCTAGAATCTAGAGTTGATATCCTGGCTGCAGACTGTAGGTTTCACCTCATCAAATCCATTACCAATGAGAAAAATAGTGCCATTCTCCTAATTTGGCAGAAACCCGCTTGATGTGGTGAATTTATACTACTTAGAGAGACACAGTGGGAGCTACTTTTGGGAGAGGGGGATAAAGGCAACAATTCTGAGACAGTTTTCCGACAAAGCACCAAACTTTCAATAAGTTCCCGATGAGGTTGCAATGGTATTGTGCTACAAATCATATCGACAAAGTAGCAAAGTCTCAAATTTCTCACTGATTTGTGATATATAGGCTATAACTATTATGCCCCCACCCACCATACCATTGAATTGATTTGCAAATTGTAGGCAATTTTACAAATCGCTATCCTTCAAAAAATTTATTTTACTTCGTACATTTTTGCAGGTGGACAGGGGAAGGATTAAATGAGCAAGGCAAAGACAAATCCACAAATCGAATACTTGTAAAAGTGAGCAGTCGATACTATCGACCGGCAGAAGTGGTATGTGCTATCATCTCGAATCTGCTATCTCATTGAATCCGCTACATCTTGAATCTGCTACCATTTCTAACCTATGATGTGGAGAGACATGACACTCGTGTGCAATATAGTATCCCTAAAATTACTTCTGTAGTTAATCATGACTTCACTTTTTGATTTGATGTCTGCCTAAGCCTTGTTAGAATGAGCATGAGTAGGAAAGAATTAGAGGTGAAGGCTAAGATAGATTTAGCAGTTCGTTTTCAGTTGAAAAAACAGGCAGGTATTAAAATCCATTGCGTAAGCCTATTCAATTGAATACACTGTAAAATCTAACTACTGGGGAATCATATATGAAGATGGAACTAGAAAGTGAGCAAAGTACATCTAATAAATATATTTAAATTAAAAGTTGTTGTCTGATTTAATGCGTTATAGAATCACACTATGCTTGGACAAACTTTAGCCGAGCCCTGCACATGTTTTGAGCATATCCCACGCCTCTCCAAAATTACAGATATTACTTTCTGTTCTTGGACGTTACGTTAAATGGTGCTCACCTTTCTTCCTGGCGTCTTTTTAAGTTTTTCAAAAGGTTCTCGTGAAGAATAATGGCCAAACAGGATAAAAGAAACGTTATAATATCAATACTATCAAACTTTGACCTCACTTTTAAGTTTCCCGGACAACACTCTTTTTTCCAAGACCACACTGAAATAAGCACTGATTACGGTTTGCCAATCTGCTGCGTACGAACTTTAGTTTTCATTATAAACTAATGATTATAGCCTCGCTAAGCCTTTTATTACACTATGTTTGATTGGCCTCCTTTGGGGGAAGGGATGAAGAAACAGATGGACCAATGACTGATCACCGAGTAGGTCTGAGAACGATTCTCCAGTCTGCTGAAGGCTTTAGCTGCATATTTAATAAGTCAATATATCTCTCCCCGTAAGTTTGTTGTCAATACAAGTATTTTTTATAAGAAATCGATATATAAGAAACTGGGACTAGAAATACCATAATTTTAAGAAAATGGGAGTCTATATTGCTCCAACCCTATGAAAAATTAGTCAGTTGCATATTCAAGAAATTGAAATTAACCATACAAAATCTCAATGGAACTTCTTCCCCTATAGGCACAATATTAAAATAAAGAGGTCTCTTTTATAATACGTAGGTTTTACTCGAATTATCAATAAATAAAGATCGGTAACTTTGGTCATCTAACTTTGACTCAAGAAACCGATAAGAACCGTCGAGATCTTACATGCCCAGAAACGTTTAGCCCTGGCCTTCTCCGTGCCGTTCTTATAAAAATATTACGTGTAATACGAATTTTAAGTAGATGATGGGAAGCGCAGCTTCTGTATAGATTTGAATATAAGTACGACGATAAAAAAGAAAACATGTAGCTTTTCTTCTTTAGATCGAATGATTTGGCAATTCCATTCTATTCGAAAATTCCATATAATTTGACTCAATCCAGTCACATACAATTTGACTCAATCCTATTTGAAAAATTCATGAAACGTTTCAACACAACTTTGAGCCATCTTCAGTTAGAAATCAAGGTCTGAACATCATCTAATATGGCAGTAAAGTGATCACATGTGATCATCAGCTATATTCAACAATTTCATTCATTTCAATCTATAGCACAACTATATTGTTGATACCATTGTCACCACAGGATTATTTACAAGGCTCTCCGAGAAAGGCCGAGAAAGTTCTTGGATGGAATCGACGAATGAATTTCAAGGTAAAATTCACTGTTGTCGGTTCTTTTGGTAGTACCAATATCAGGCATCTGCTTTTGTTTGACCTTTGTGGGATTCTTTAGTCATTGTGTTTTCTGATTATTTATATTTCAGGACATTGTACGAGAAATGGTAGATGCAGATCTAGCTTTGATGAAACAAAATCCAAAAGCTTAGATGGACCCTTGCGATGATAACAGGTGGTTAATCTTATGTAAAAAGATATAGTGTCCTCCCTTTGCCAAATTTCTTCGTGGCGTTCCGGCCTTGATGAAATAGAATATAACAAAGACCCTGCCCTCTCTGTGAAGTAGATAGACACTGGATGGCACTATTAGACTTAAGTTAACAATCAAAAACAGTGCTGTTTTGTCGGCATCTTGAAATATAGAAGAAAATCCAAGTGCTTACAGAAAGTAGTTCAGTTAGATAGGCCGTGTTAGACGTCAAGGAATACCACAAACTACTTTATTCTTGCGATCGATGATTGCAGCTTTCCATCCCCTCTTAGAGTTAGTTACTCTGCTCTGAGGAGAATCCCACCCTAAGTTAGTAAACGTGATACTAGCGGCTAATTCTTAAAGTGAACTTATGTATAATGTAAAGAATGATCTTGTAAAGGACAGAAAACTTTTATTTAATGTGAACAGATAGCAAACATACTTCCATAAGCTGGTGTAGATTTGTTTTCACGTAACCAGACTTCGACGAAGACCTATTTGCTTCTTCTGAGTACGTCTGTTCTCAAGTGGAGGATAAGCAGCCAAGATAAAACTGCAGTAAAATTATTACAGTGCACTTGTGCAGACCTAAATTCGGTTTTATTTTTAGTCTGAATATAGCGCATAGAACACAGGGGCCTAGACCACTAATACCAGGGGTCCTTTTGAAAACTCATATAGTGGCTGTTGACACCCAAACGTGTGCTATAGAAATACTTAAGTACTGTAGCCACAAAATTTGCTGCAACAAAATCTAGCAAAAGCGTAGTAGAATAGTGCCCCACAAGATATATTTTTGCAGGGATGACTGTACCCTTGGAGAATTCAAAGAGCTCGAGCAAGTATTGCATTAGACACCTCATAGCTTCCACCTTCAGTTCTTCACGAGGGAAAGAAGTCGTTCTCATACCTTTCCGTGAATATGCGTACGTTTCGTATTTTCATCACTGTTCAATCTGCAATCAAAATCAATCAATTTCAAATTTGGTCATTTTTGAGCAAAATACCAAGGCTATAGCCTTACTTTTTGGCCAAAAATGCCTCATTTTCATCACTTTTCAATCTGCAATCAAAATCAATCAATTTCAAATTTGGTCATTTTTGAGCAAAATACCAAGGCTATAGCCTTACTTTTTGGCCAAAAATGCCTCATTTTCATCACTTTTCAATCTGCAATCAAAATCAATCAATTTCAAATTTGGTCATTTTTGAGCAAAATACCAAGGCTATAGCCTTACTTTTTGGCCAAAAATGCCTCATTTTCATCACTTTTCAATCTGCAATCAAAATCAATCAATTTCAAATTTGGTCATTTTTGAGCAAAATACCAAGGCTATAGCCTTACTTTTTGGCCAAAAATGCCTCATTTTCATCACTTTTCAATCTGCAATCAAAATCAATCAATTTCAAATTTGGTCATTTTTGAGCAAAATACCAAGGCTATAGCCTTACTTTTTGGCCAAAAATGCCTCATTTTCATCACTTTTCAATCTGCAATCAAAATCAATCAATTTCAAATTTGGTCATTTTTGAGCAAAATACCAAGGCTATAGCCTTACTTTTTGGCCAAAAATGCCTCATTTTCATCACTTTTCAATCTGCAATCAAAATCAATCAATTTCAAATTTGGTCATTTTTGAGCAAAATACCAAGGCTATAGCCTTACTTTTTGGCCAAAAATGCCTCATTTTCATCACTTTTCAATCTGCAATCAAAATCAATCAATTTCAAATTTGGTCATTTTTGAGCAAAATACCAAGGCTATAGCCTTACTTTTTGGCCAAAAATGCCTCATTTTCATCACTTTTCAATCTGCAATCAAAATCAATCAATTTCAAATTTGGTCATTTTTGAGCAAAATACCAAGGCTATAGCCTTACTTTTTGGCCAAAAATGCCTCATTTTCATCACTTTTCAATCTGCAATCAAAATCAATCAATTTCAAATTTGGTCATTTTTGAGCAAAATACCAAGGCTATAGCCTTACTTTTTGGCCAAAAATGCCTCATTTTCATCACTTTTCAATCTGCAATCAAAATCAATCAATTTCAAATTTGGTCATTTTTGAGCAAAATACCAAGGCTATAGCCTTACTTTTTGGCCAAAAATGCCTCATTTTCATCACTTTTCAATCTGCAATCAAAATCAATCAATTTCAAATTTGGTCATTTTTGAGCAAAATACCAAGGCTATAGCCTTACTTTTTGGCCAAAAATGCCTCATTTTCATCACTTTTCAATCTGCAATCAAAATCAATCAATTTCAAATTTGGTCATTTTTGAGCAAAATACCAAGGCTATAGCCTTACTTTTTGGCCAAAAATGCCTCATTTTCATCACTTTTCAATCTGCAATCAAAATCAATCAATTTCAAATTTGGTCATTTTTGAGCAAAATACCAAGGCTATAGCCTTACTTTTTGGCCAAAAATGCCTCATTTTCATCACTTTTCAATCTGCAATCAAAATCAATCAATTTCAAATTTGGTCATTTTTGAGCAAAATACCAAGGCTATAGCCTTACTTTTTGGCCAAAAATGCCTCATTTTCATCACTTTTCAATCTGCAATCAAAATCAATCAATTTCAAATTTGGTCATTTTTGAGCAAAATACCAAGGCTATAGCCTTACTTTTTGGCCAAAAATGCCTCATTTTCATCACTTTTCAATCTGCAATCAAAATCAATCAATTTCAAATTTGGTCATTTTTGAGCAAAATACCAAGGCTATAGCCTTACTTTTTGGCCAAAAATGCCTCATTTTCATCACTTTTCAATCTGCAATCAAAATCAATCAATTTCAAATTTGGTCATTTTTGAGCAAAATACCAAGGCTATAGCCTTACTTTTTGGCCAAAAATGCCTCATTTTCATCACTTTTCAATCTGCAATCAAAATCAATCAATTTCAAATTTGGTCATTTTTGAGCAAAATACCAAGGCTATAGCCTTACTTTTTGGCCAAAAATGCCTCATTTTCATCACTTTTCAATCTGCAATCAAAATCAATCAATTTCAAATTTGGTCATTTTTGAGCAAAATACCAAGGCTATAGCCTTACTTTTTGGCCAAAAATGCCTCATTTTCATCACTTTTCAATCTGCAATCAAAATCAATCAATTTCAAATTTGGTCATTTTTGAGCAAAATACCAAGGCTATAGCCTTACTTTTTGGCCAAAAATGCCTCATTTTCATCACTTTTCAATCTGCAATCAAAATCAATCAATTTCAAATTTGGTCATTTTTGAGCAAAATACCAAGGCTATAGCCTTACTTTTTGGCCAAAAATGCCTCATTTTCATCACTTTTCAATCTGCAATCAAAATCAATCAATTTCAAATTTGGTCATTTTTGAGCAAAATACCAAGGCTATAGCCTTACTTTTTGGCCAAAAATGCCTCATTTTCATCACTTTTCAATCTGCAATCAAAATCAATCAATTTCAAATTTGGTCATTTTTGAGCAAAATACCAAGGCTATAGCCTTACTTTTTGGCCAAAAATGCCTCATTTTCATCACTTTTCAATCTGCAATCAAAATCAATCAATTTCAAATTTGGTCATTTTTGAGCAAAATACCAAGGCTATAGCCTTACTTTTTGGCCAAAAATGCCTCATTTTCATCACTTTTCAATCTGCAATCAAAATCAATCAATTTCAAATTTGGTCATTTTTGAGCAAAATACCAAGGCTATAGCCTTACTTTTTGGCCAAAAATGCCTCATTTTCATCACTTTTCAATCTGCAATCAAAATCAATCAATTTCAAATTTGGTCATTTTTGAGCAAAATACCAAGGCTATAGCCTTACTTTTTGGCCAAAAATGCCTCATTTTCATCACTTTTCAATCTGCAATCAAAATCAATCAATTTCAAATTTGGTCATTTTTGAGCAAAATACCAAGGCTATAGCCTTACTTTTTGGCCAAAAATGCCTCATTTTCATCACTTTTCAATCTGCAATCAAAATCAATCAATTTCAAATTTGGTCATTTTTGAGCAAAATACCAAGGCTATAGCCTTACTTTTTGGCCAAAAATGCCTCATTTTCATCACTTTTCAATCTGCAATCAAAATCAATCAATTTCAAATTTGGTCATTTTTGAGCAAAATACCAAGGCTATAGCCTTACTTTTTGGCCAAAAATGCCTCATTTTCATCACTTTTCAATCTGCAATCAAAATCAATCAATTTCAAATTTGGTCATTTTTGAGCAAAATACCAAGGCTATAGCCTTACTTTTTGGCCAAAAATGCCTCATTTTCATCACTTTTCAATCTGCAATCAAAATCAATCAATTTCAAATTTGGTCATTTTTGAGCAAAATACCAAGGCTATAGCCTTACTTTTTGGCCAAAAATGCCTCATTTTCATCACTTTTCAATCTGCAATCAAAATCAATCAATTTCAAATTTGGTCATTTTTGAGCAAAATACCAAGGCTATAGCCTTACTTTTTGGCCAAAAATGCCTCATTTTCATCACTTTTCAATCTGCAATCAAAATCAATCAATTTCAAATTTGGTCATTTTTGAGCAAAATACCAAGGCTATAGCCTTACTTTTTGGCCAAAA
Organism: Mastigias papua; assembly: GCA_964019165.1. Lineage (NCBI taxonomy): Eukaryota > Metazoa > Cnidaria > Scyphozoa > Rhizostomeae > Mastigiidae > Mastigias > Mastigias papua. Next base: position 4,530,189 of record OZ025267.1, read on the forward strand.
ATGCCTCATTTTCATCACTTTTCAATCTGCAATCAAAATCAATCAATTTCAAATTTGGTCATTTTTGAGCAAAATACCAAGGCTATAGCCTTACTTTTTGGCCAAAAATGCCTCATTTTCATCACTTTTCAATCTGCAATCAAAATCAATCAATTTCAAATTTGGTCATTTTTGAGCAAAATACCAAGGCTATAGCCTTACTTTTTGGCCAAAAATGCCTCATTTTCATCACTTTTCAATCTGCAATCAAAATCAATCAATTTCAAATTTGGTCATTTTTGAGCAAAATACCAAGGCTATAGCCTTACTTTTTGGCCAAAAATGCCTCATTTTCATCACTTTTCAATCTGCAATCAAAATCAATCAATTTCAAATTTGGTCATTTTTGAGCAAAATACCAAGGCTATAGCCTGCCTAAACACTTAATGGCGGTGTCAAATGTTAAACTTGGGATGGATTTAAGCTATTCTAGAGGGCAGAATTCTGGAAATTGTCTGTTGCGTTGGACCCAACCATTGTGGGTCCTCGTTTGTCACTACTGGAAATTATTTACCTCGAGGTATCGTCTGTGCTCTCTGTAAACCAGCGAATATTTGTTCAAAAGTCATACCTCTTACAATATAAACAAGGAGTAAATTTAAAGCCGTGCTTTATCGGTTAGCTTATTTAAGTAGCCCCACCATCTGGGACTCTAAACTCCCCTTCGGGGAATTCCTGCTCGCGCTTATTAACTGCTACTACAGTGAATGCTAGCTAGTTACGAGGCATGTACTATGAAGGAAGCAGTTTAGAAATTCGGACCGTCTGAGCTTCGAGGAGCGTTGTATGTACGGAGTAAGTAAGAACAACTGTCGCGCTTTGCGTTATAAGGGCAGGTGCACAAAAGGCTTTGGCTCAATTAGGACCAATAGGGTAGTTTACGAAGTCGCACACGAATGTATTTATCAAATTCATAATAATGCTGCGTTTTCCATCTGATGTCTCAAAGTAATTTTTGTTACAAAAGTGATGTAACTAGGGTGTAACTATTAGAGAGTAGAGTAGCTTTAGTACTGCATAGCACTGCACCCTTTAACTACGTATTTACCACTACAAACAAACAATTCACCACTGCAAAAGTTGGTTTGCCGTTTGCGTTCTCTCGAATAGCTGGGTATCTGCAAAAGCACAAAGCATATGTACTGTACAAGACTTTTATAAGGTCAAGTTTCAACTATTGTCCACTGATATGGATGTTTTGTGGTAAAACAGCAAATAATAGAATAAATCAGTTGCACAAGCGCGCCTTGAGAGTCCTCCAAAATGACTATACAGCTACATTTGAAGATCTACTAGAAAAATCGGAAGAAGTAACGGTCCATTGTAGTAACCTACAAAAGCTGATGATTGAAATATATGAATGTACCAATCATATTGGCCCTTCTGTCTTGACAGAGTTCTTTACAACTAAAGAAATAATCTATGATCTGAGAATAAAAAATCTCCTCCAGATACCAAAAGTAAAAACATCCTCGTATGGACAAAGCTCCCTATCGTTTAGAGGTAGTATACTTTGGAACACTCTTTCAGACAGCATAAAATCGGCTCAAAATATTAAAGGATTTAAAACAATGATCAAAAACTGGAAGGGAGAAAATTGTACCTGTATTATTTGTAAATAAAAATATTGTAATTAAATAGTTGGTGTATATTAGTTTATTTTTGAACTACGTTTTTTACCAACTGTAAATAAATTAGTTATTATTATTATTATTATTATTTTCACTATACACTTACATTAGGTATGGTAGGCCGTTCTACATTTTGTCAATGTATCTGTTGCTTCTGCTAGAACAGTTTCAATTTCGTCTCTCTGCACTCACAAAATTGTGAAGAGTCGGCAAGGAACCTCTATACCTGCACTTAGAAGTTATGCAGACAACATAGATCACCAACAAGAAACAAGAAACAATAAATCACTATTTAGGCTGCCCTTGGTTAAACTGAAACTGCAGAAAGGTCACGTTATTTTCAAGGACCATCTTGCTTTAATGAACTTCCTAGAGACAAACGTTCTTTAAAATCAATTGTACTTTTTAAATCCAGGGTAAAAGAACACTGTTATTATAAAAGAACCTTTATACAAAGTAAAGCATTTTAAAGATTTTATGTTATTGTGACTAACTTAAATATAGTATATTTTATTTTATAGTTAGACAGGGCCCTTATTATTAACAGCAATATTGCAGAAAAGGCAACCCTGAATAAAGAATTGTTTGAAGGAAGGTGTGTATTAGCATTAGCCAGTCTACTTTTGAACAGCACGGCATCGATAGGGGGCTGGGGACTTCAGGCCCCCACTTCTTGCCAGCCAGTGACTTTTATAGCTTCTATCAAGGCAAGCAGTTTATTTTTTTGTGGCCCCACTCTTAATATATAGCCCCATACTTTTTATTTGGTAGCGGCGTGCCTGTTGAATCAATTGTGCAGTGTTGAAATTTGGCAAGGAGGGATGGGAGCAGCAATGGTCTCTCCGATGTCAACCAATTTATTGATATTCAATGACATATCGGGGAGGAGTAACTCAGTTAGTGACATTGAAAGAAACAACCCTGGGCATTCGGAGTACTATTTCAATCTATACCTTAAACCCCCGGGGGGTTATTTGTCAGAAACGATTTTGCGGGTGGGGACTTATTCGAGGGAGGGCTTATTCGAGGGGAGGGTTTAGTAAACTGATTGGTTCTCAGGTCTACCGAAGAGAATATTATATCATTTTCTAATATAAAATGCTTTAATTGAAATACAAATCGAGATGGAATCAAGGAGGAGAAAGTTGGAGAGTTTTTCTCATCAAATATTAGCACATGTGAGCAAACCAATAGCTGAAGTTTTTATTTTACATTGCTTTTAATCTTTAATATGATAAGCCCAGATAACCCTCATGGGCCTTCTTCAAGGGTGGGGGATTATTTGTCAGAAATCACCCTGGAGGTGGGGTTTATAGGATGAGGGCTTATTCGAATGAGGGGGCCTAACACCTAATCGAATCATTTCGGCATGTTGCAATGTTACCATAGAAATTTTGTGAGAGACTAGCCTCGGATTCCACTGGATCAATGAAGCTTCTGAAAAATTGGCACCGATCACATGAATTGAGGAAGATACATGACAATGATATACAAAGCAAACAAAGCTAGGCCCAGATTAACTCAAAATCGTCGAAGGAAATGGACAGAGTCGGCTGTCTGATTGTTATTGCTGCTTTGTTAGGTCAGTCAGTAATTGTTTAGAGTTCTTACCTGGTCTGATCCAATAGGTTAATACTGTGTCATGACACTGGACGTTTTTGCTAGGCCTATTATTTTGCTAGGCCTATTACTGGATACCATTTCCATTCCGCTTAACTGTTTTATTTCAGATGATTAAGAATCCCAGCCGTTCGAAGTCGTCCTGCAGTTGATTTCACCAGTTTCTGTGAAATGCCATTGAGAAATGTCTTAAAATTGTTTCAATATACCTGCATCCATACTTGCCATAAAACCTGTGCCGAATGCTTTGTACACTATTTTTTAAGAACGAGATGATTTTTGCCAAGGATCGATATTCTTAGCATTTAGATGAGTTTATACTCAAATTTTCTTAACATTGTTCTTATTTCAGGAGTGACTTTTTACGAATTTGTAAGAAACGACAGGTAGTATACGGTTCCTGAGACATTCATCAAGGTTACTGGAATAACTAAAACAACGCCAATGCTACTCTATTTTTAATAAATTTATCAGGGTTTACTTGCCAAAAGAATGTGAAAAATTGAGTGCGTAGGAAAATTTTCGTGTGAGGCTGGGCATTTTCTAGCAGTTTTTCTAGCTTTTTTGGCAAATCAATACTCAGTGATCTTATAATGTGTGTTCTTATAAAAGAGTGTACCACATTGAAAGAGTGTACCACATTGCTGTCATATTTTTGGTGTTAATGACAAACAAAAACTAGTTTCTACAGTATCATGACCCCTTTGAAACTAGCAAGGAATTTTTAGTTAGTCATTACAGCTATTACATCTCTCTGTAATGGATGGAATTTCACATTCAGTGCACCCATAGAACCAAAATTTCTGTGGCCATGAATGAGGGGTATACATCCATTGGAATTTTTTGCAAAGCTTCTCAGGAATGGATAAAGTTCTTTCAAAGTTCATAAATCTCTGGGCTGGTAACCATTGTTACTAAACATATTCCACAAACTATTTTTCAAGATGGTACAGAGCAGGCTATGTAGCAACCTAGTTTTTCTGCTAAGTTATAACTTTTGATTATTGTCAATGATGATTATTTATTTTTTCAGTTTTTGGGAAGCTCTCCCAGGCTTATAGCAGTACCTGTTTTGTAAACAGGACAACAAATGATATCCCATCTTCTCATGTATATCATGCCGTGTCAAAACCAGCAATCATTGGATATAAGGGTAACATATTTTCACATCAGGAAAACACCTTGGAAGGAATCAAGGCAGCTGCAAATGGAAAGTTCCAGGGGGTGCATATGCAAGTCCAGGCAACCTTTGATGACAAATTAATTGTATTTGGGGATAAGAACTTGAAGGTATCTTTACAACATTGAAGATTTTGTCATGGTATCTTGATTTTGAATATCTTGAATTGTGTACCTGGGCTTTTGTGGCATTTTCTATCATAGTCACATCATTATATGTAGTTTCTGTTACATTAAATTGCTGTTAATATTGCCAACAGCTATCTAGATACCTTTTTGTAGTATCTGTGAAAATTGCAATGTGTGCTGACAAGCCATGTTATTGAGAGACAAATGATAAGATTTGCTGATAGAAGATAAGTTTGCCCAGAAAATGTTTGTCCAGGGGGTTTGATGCCCCCACACCCTTTGCAATGGGCCTGTCTGGTATGTAAGATATTATATGGACAGGCATTATTGTGGAGAATAAAGGAATGCTATCAATGTCTAGTTCGAATTGTTCAATGAGTTCTTGTGCATTTATTTATTGGTAATAAACTATTTATCTCATTGTTACATTTTCATCATAGAGAGAATGCATTTGTCATCATATAGTGAGCATCAAATGAGAACTATTATATCAGAAGTCCAGTATAATTTTGCACTACTTCAGCTGAATACTTTCCTCATACTAATCTTTGTTGATTTGATGAGCACCTTTCAATAGATAGATATACATTTTTTGTTTTAAACCAATTTTTAATTTCTATTTTTGTTTCTTTTCATATTTCTCTATCACTGTTTTGTTATCTTGTGAGCCAACTCAAGCCTTACTTCCATTTATTACTATTATCTAGTGCCCACAGAAATGTTCCTTTTATTTCCTAGAGATTGGCAGGAATAAGTACTGCCATTAGACAGTTGACATACGCAGCCATTTCAGGTGTTAGCCTCAAGACAGAGATTGCAGATGGTAATGCATGTGCTTTTATAAAATGCATCAGACTCTAAGGCTTCAATTCTTGCTTGTCAGCATCTGTTCTTGTTAAGTAGTATTGAATAAAAGTTAATTTGCTTTGGTCTACAGTTAAACACCAAATTATATGACAATTATGCTTGGTTTGGCATGCTAGAATTCAGTGCATGCATGTTCAGGGGAATGACAATAAGTGAGGAACAAGAACTAACAGAAAAAATAACAAGACAAACTGTATTGGCTGCATGCAGGTCCACAGAGAGTTTGTATGAGGCCAAGGGCAGATGAGTAAAACATGACCTCTGGTGATGTCATTAGGAAATTAAACAAAGTCCAAAGAATCATTTGTAGGTGTTGGGGCCCCTCTCAGTTTTTGAGCCTGGGGCAATTTGATTTGATTTAATAAAACACATTAGAGAATTTCTTATGGAATCCTCAAAAGATATTATAGTTTAAACTCTGTAATTGTAGTGCAGAAATATGACTTGATATCTTTCATAATTCAGTAAGCGTACATTCAGTATTTTTATCAATGGAGAGATTCTTTTAAAGAGGCTTTTCATTAAATTTTTCATTTACAATTACAGTGCATTGGAAAGGAATTCAGGCAAGTTAAGTGTGACTTTAATATTTTGGTTTCTAGGTATAAATCTAACTTTGAAATATTCCAAGAGTGCAAAAATCCCACTCCTTGAAGATGTCTTAAATGCTATCAAAGGCAAGGGACAGCTTATATACATAGAGGTTGGTTACCATACATTTTATCAAAAAATCAAGAGTTTACAGTGATAGTATGATCTATCAAAACTATCTAACTTTCTGCTGCAGCTGAACAGATCACTCTAAATAGTGCTGTGTGTTCAAGGATGCCTGCAGGATGAAGGCAGTGGAAACTGGCTGTCTCCTGCCCTCAGTCCCTGAAAGCAGGTGGCCATATATGCAGTTTTGAAAAGTGTTGTTTATTATCAGTGCAAAGCTTTGGGAAATTGTTTCATAGTCTCAGGTAAAGCTAGCCATTTGCATATATTGTTGTTGGAAATACTAAACCTTTGGTTGCATGGTAAAAACTTTTGAACCCAACTCCCCTTTCTTGTGGAGGCATCCTTGTGTGTGTACAACTCCCAGGGGGTCAACTCCCATTATCATCTCAAACCTAAGAGAGAGAAAGATTAGCAAATGGGGAGTTTGTGAAAAAGCAAAAGATCTAGGAGAAGGAGTGTTTTTAGATTCAACTACAAAATTTACCTCCTTGATTTTCTATAAAAAGGATCTAATTTTTCTTTGTTTTCAAAGGAAAAGGGGGATAAATTTGAGCAAAAACATTTGAGAAAAGGATCAGTTGTCTAGAACCTCAGACATGGCTGCTTATACTTGACAATGAAACTTGACCAACTAGGCTACAACTAGCAGTTACCAACTCTTGTCTCTACAACTTGCTTGCAATAATAATAATAATAAGAGCAATATTTATACAGGGTAACCTTGTCAATACTATGAGTATTGTTATCAATAAGGGCCCTGTCTGAAAATTAAAAAGAACGAAAAGTAATCCACCAATTTGGAAAATCATGCCATAGCCCTGATTAGAAAAACCGTATTTAGGGTAGAGTTAATGGTTGGTCATTGGTAGATTCACTGAGAGCCTTTGTGGGGCCAAGGGCATATGGAAAATCGGGTATCTAGTAGCACCACCATGTCATTATATTGGGTCATTCCATATCAAATCATTAGAAATTTTTGGAAAATTGTCGAAGTAGGAATATTTATAACATATTCAAAAAACATCCTGAACTTTTGGGAGCCCTCTCAGGGTTGGGGGTCCTTTCAAGTCAGGGGCCTGCGTAATCTGACCTCCTACCCCCTCTTGGTAGCCATTGGAACGTCCTTCGGCTTATGCAAATGTTTGCTTTAGTGTCTGAATTCTTAGTTCTTTAAGCTTCTATTCTCTGTTATATATCAGGGCTTTTCCTTGTAGTATTGACAGGCACTTAGCTATTTATTGGGGACAACCATATCACAGGAACCTGACGTGACGTTCTGAGGCAGATTTTGAAGTGACAACCCCCCGCACTTCAACTTGACAAGTACTGGGGGCCACCACCACTTTATCCCCCCTAAGCATTTGCAACTAATGTTCAGGATAATAGCCAATTGAGGCTAATTAGCAAAATGCCAAAGTTAGAATATAAGAAGATCTTATCATTGAAATGGTGAGAGAATGTCCTCTTCGATATTCCAACTTTCCCGTAAAATTATTTTCGGTTATTGATTTGTTGGTACGACTTATATTTCAGCTTGTTCCATCGGATGCACCACCGGAGAGTCCTCTGGAACGAGATCATGCTCTGCGTGTTGGACTAGCTGTCGGAAAACTGATTCGAAAACTGAACATGATCGATGACGTATTTGTTGTTTCTTCAGATCCTTTCAAATTATTGGCGGTAAACCATGAGAATTCTGCTATCGTGACAGGTTGGTGGTTTAAAAAGGAGTTTTATGTCAATACAACTATAAAACGGATGCGGGATGAGTTTATTGATCTAGTTGGGTTGCGAGATTGCTACATAAAAACAGCTCCAACTGGTCTGGAGTTCGCGCCATTTCTATATGAAACCGGTATTGTGACAAAGTCAGTGAACGGCTCGGTATTTGATGCTAGCCTCGATATACTCAACAATGCAGCCTACTTCTCAGGGAGGGCGGAAAATACTCTTAACGTGTTGAAGAAGAACTACAACTCAAAGATGCATTACGGTGCCATCGTGAAGTTTTACCAAGAAAGAATGACGCTTGATAAGAAGACAGTTAGTACGAAACTGGACAGCTTAAAGAACAATGGCATGGACAGAATTATTACGGATGACCCGCATACCGTTTCCATGATGCTTACGACCGTGGGTAGCAGTGCTACCGCTGTTTTCTCGAATCATAGGGTGGTTTTGTATAGTATGATATGTTTTGGCCTAATTGTTAGGTATTTATCCTGCAAATGATTTTGTATATTGAAATGCATCGCATATATCATGCATAGAACTTATTAATAGCTGGTGTCAAAGAGTGACAGAATCGGTTTGAAAAACGCAAGCAATATGGAGATTTTTTATTTCACTTTGCACAACATGAGATAACTACATCGTAGTAAATGATAAAAAATATGTATGTTTTGTGTTTTTATCGTAATCATTAGAGTTATGTGTTTGCACGTTCTCTTTATATGAAAATTGTTTCGGGTCGAAAATCTAGTACTGAACTTTCTTAGCTACAGTCAACCTCGCATAATTCGGATCACACGGGACTGGCTGATTTTGTCCTGATTACAGAAAATCCGGATTACGTAGAAACTTTTTCAGTGTTGCACTTTAATAGGAAACTAATTGGACTTAGCAATTCTGTCCGGAATATACAAAAATCCGGATGAAACCGATCCGAATTATGCAAGGTTGACTGTATTTGAGCATTCGCGCATTACTTTCTTATGAAAAAACGTGTACACTTGAAAAATTCCAGCCAACATACAATAGTCGCCAAAAGTCCTTGGGACACTTAGAAGAAACAGATAGAAAACCACTTTCCTCTACATATTTTTTTTTTATATTTGCTACAAACATGCATCCCCCTTCCCCCTAGAACAATGTTGGTTCTCTTGTGGGACACTTGAAGTTGGCGTGCACGCGAAATTTTCCCATTATCGCAGGTGCTTCTCCAGAAAATCAACATTGTTTCAGGGGGAGAGGGGGATGAAAGTTCGTTGCAGAATACAAAAAGTGCAAAGTGTCCCATGACTTTTGGCGAGTATTGTAGCTCCAATTATAGCTCCGTAGTGCTTGCTTTTCTCAAACCTTGAAGTTATGAATCTGTTTCAAATCTTCTTCAGTATAGCGAATTTGCAACTGACTAATTCAGATAGTTCTACTATGATGAACATATTTTCTGCACTGTTTTCCACTAGCCAATGAGCTCTACATAAGCATCTTCTGGTCGATAAACTTTAAATAGGCAGCTCCTTGTCAGGTTTAGTTTATTTAGATCAGTGGTTTGATTTGATTTGATTGATTTCACATATTTTTTAGGAGGGTAACCCTTCAGCAAATGCAGATTTTCAAGGGGCCCTCCATCTAAAATATAATACAATGGTTCTAATATAAAATAGATAAAAAAAAGCCTAGTTACCTATTGTATATTAGAATCATTGTATTATATTTTAGTGGTTCTAATAAAAAATAGGTATTATATTATATAAAACAGGTAAGTGGTTCCCAAACATGCCCAATTATTTTTACATGGCTGTCCCCCGGCAACATAATTTGTCGAATCAGGGTCCCTTGGAGGGGTGGATGTATGCTCTGATAGGTATACTTTCGCCGAAAAGAACTATCAACGATGATACAGGATAACAGAACAACGAGTGTAGCAAGCGACAGTAACTTTTCAAGGTCACCTGAAGCCTTCGCAGTTCCCTAAGGGAATGCTGACCACAGTGTGGGTGCCAGTGATTTAGGTTGTAGATACAAGCACTCCTAGACTCTTATGTTCAATTGACTTTGCCAAGTAATTCACCCTTGCCTTGCTTATCAAAACTACGTTTGCCCAAACCTCGATTGTCCGAATCAGTCTGAGCTAGTATGAACCCACTTTAGAGAGAGAGAGAGAAAGAGATGCACTGTAGTGTATTGCTTTGATCAGACTTTTCTTGAGTAGTTTCATCGACTTCAGAAAAGTATTTGAATATGGGCCGTTTGAGGGATAGAGTTTTTATTCCAATCCTTATGCCAGAGTTATTCAATTCGGTTTTCTCCTGGGCCATTGTTCAAAATCAAGAACTTAGGCCGCACATTTACAGCGGCCAGTATTTCATGTTAACCCAAACTCTAATTCCAAAACAATTGCTGTTGTTAGCTCTTCAGTTTCACACCATTAAGTACTCAAAAAGAGCAAAATGAAAGTCAGCAGAGAGGTAGCGCTCTAGTGGGCCACTTGAAGATGACATATGAATGGCCAGGGGGTCGCCATGTGAATGGGTATGCCATATGGTATAGTAGAAGGGGGTAACTGTATGGATTAGCTTTTCAGTAAAGATAGTAAATTTTTATTACATTCTTTATTTTGAACCAGAGCATCAACTTGGATTAATGTAGAATCTTGATTATAATTTTTTTAATATTGAAAATTAATTTATATAACATAAATAGAATGGAAATGGCTTTCAAATGTTAGTTGCACGATTGCATTTGTGTTATTGTGTACATTGGTGCAGAATGTGCCCTTCTTTCTATTTCTGCTGAATTTGCTGTTCATCCTAATCTGATTCAGTGTTTCATGGTTACATCATTCCCATGGTATTGTCTTCAACGAATTACTATAATTGATACAGGACAGTGATATGTAATGTGCACCATGGCAAAGGGACCGGGTGTCTTCTTCCGTACGTCGCAAGCTTATGGTATTCAGCATAGCCGCGAAATGTTTGAGAGCCCTGTCAGGCCTATTTTCTCCCAACCTAATAGGTCAATCATCTTGCAGAATGAGCCAACTAGCCTTAGCATGTGTGGCCTGAATCCTGCATGAGGATAGGTCAATAAAGCTGGGAGAAAATAGACTTGACATGGCTCTCAAACATTTGGCGGCTATGCTATGGTACTAAGATTCCTATCTGCATTTATCGTTCGCTATGCCTTGTTTAAAGCTCAACGCACACGAGCAAATTGTCACCTGCACTTCGCTATGCGCTATTGTACTGAAAGGCATGGTCCATGAAAGAACATGCCCTACTAAAGCCCTCTGTCCAGTTTTTTGTGGCTGGCTGCCCCTAAGGGGAATAGAAAGTAGTCAAGTTACCAGCGCCAACAGAATAATGCCTTTCTTGTCTACGCGCACTGTCCCTCCATTCTGGCTATATCGCATGTACTGAATGATCCATTGAACTTCATAGTACGATGGCGTTCTAAACTAATTTCCGTCTCTTCACAGTTTGAATAGGATTGAAAATCTCGCTATGATAGTAGCGAAAACATCTCTACTCAGTATAAGATATTACAATCGCTGGAATCTGGGCACACTCTGAGATATTACAAATCCGTCTCATGCCCAAGGCCTGTAGTTATCTCGTGTTCATATGAGGAACGCTTTACGAATGCAGCTTGCATGATCTGTTTGTAGAAGTGTAGGACTTTTTGGTTGATGCAGAATGCCACGAAGATGAAAGCCCCTTGGAAACTATTGAAGAATATATAAATGCATAACACTGACTGGTTGCGTGTGACTCTGGCGATTGGTCCAAACGTCCAACCGATGCCAAGAAGGAGAGACAGTTTCAAGGTCAATATGACAATAGTTATATGGGATTTTCTACGATTAGAGCGCAAGACCAACCTGGACTTGTAGCGTGTTTTCACAATGAAGATGAGTGCGGTTCCCAGGCAAAGTATGTTGAAGATGATCATGCAACCGATCGGTACGGAAAAAAGCACAATATTAGCTACGTAATTCGTTATGAAGCACACACTTCTTTCACCATATCCAACGTAGGCCTTGTGGCTGCTGAAGTCCACCAAGACGCATACAATAATAACAATTGTTGGTATTCCTTCACTAACAACGGTATAGACCCTAAATCGGCGGCGCTGCAACTCTTTTGATGGTTTGCGGAGGCGGGAAAATGTGATTGCAAAGTCAAAAGCGATTGATGCCATCCAAGAAAACATGACTAAATAAGACCAATGGTGCAGGACTGCAATAGTTGTACAGTACGTAATGGTATTCCTGTTGGCATACAATGAAAGAATCTGCATTACCTGTTGGAGCATAGTATTAGCTGAGAGAAGCAGTATGCACTTTCCGTACGAGGTTTGCAATTCTCTGTCTATGACATATGTTATCAGTAGTGCCATTGTTGATAATAGGCTCAATATGTTTCCCGTAATATACAACCAATATTCAACTCTCTGTTTCTCTGCTACATCCAACACAAATATGCTATCATAGACTCTTGGCGTTTCGCATGGCGTAGTGCCGTTACCGACTATTCTCATACGCACGCAGTACCCCGAATCTTCTATGTATGTACCATTGAGATCTGAGCATTGTTTTCTTGCATGACGGTGTATCTCTTTATGCTGGATTTGACGTATGAAATCTGAAGCAAGCACTATCGTGAGTGCTTTCTCCATCTTACTTGCAGATCTCTCGTTCGTTGTCTGTTTAAGTATTGGTAGAGCTGTCATATTGGCAGAACAGTTTCCAAATGTAGTAGGCCTACTTGGAATAGCCAAGCTGCCATCTATTAAGACGACTTCCAAAGGGAAGAGGAGTAATGCAAGGGCAACTTTCCATAGATGTCCGAAACCATATGACGATATTATCACATCCATAACTGTGCCTATGCAACACGCAACACTAACACCAACGAGTCAATTCTATCTATTTAGGGTTACAATACTCCTGCTCAATATAAACAAGTCAAAAACACTATGTATAATCTGTTCAAAAAGGCAGCGCAGTATGTATCGTCTATACTATCAAATAGGCTTGGACTTTTGAATCCTCTATCGAACATATGATAGGTTATCTTACGCAGAAGCCCAGTGTGCTCTCTGGAGGCCACTTTAGAATTAACTGTGCTACATCTCCTCTCTTATAGCAATAAAAATATCAACTTTCTCACTGACGTACTTTGTCGTTAGTTTACACTAATTCAACATTCATTGCTCTAAATTCAGCTGTTGCCCTCTGTCAAATGATATAAGTGAGATTTTGCTATGATTACTTCTAACTTTTCCTCGAATCACTGAGCTTGCAGCTGCAATGTGCTGCCAGAGCAGTGAGTTCTTACACCAAATTCGTTATTTTCATTATCAATAATTAAAAATATCCTTAATTTCTACTATCTATCAATCATAGGACTTGCATCTGCAACATTCTGGCAAACCGTAGTTTACTTCTACAAAACCTGATAACCCTCTCACTGCAAGTAATGCTCATCGAAAAAATTGCGCAAGCAAATTGGCACGTAGCAATTGAATTAACCATAAACACCTGTCTAATACTGCATTAACCTTCACATTGTCCTGTTGATATATGTGAACGTCAAATCAGAAGTGCCAAGGCTAGCAATTTCACTTGAAATGTAAATCATCCATCATATTTCTCTTATATCAACGATTCTCGGATTTTCATGCCGCATTTCCTCGAAAGAGCGCCCCCCCCCTTGAATGAGTGCCTCCCCTAAGAAATATTTTATTAAATTACCGTCCTCCTCGAATAAGTGCACCCATCCTTTTGGAATTAGTTTGCACCGACTCTAATGCTATACAGTTCTTCATACTGTTGCTCCTTCATGGCTTGTTCTATGCCTATTGCACGTTCTTGGTGTGTTATGTTTTCATGCTGGGAAACCACAGGTGCAATATGCATGCAAATCCTTTCAAATAAATCAGGCACATCGAAAAGAACGAAATGGCTACCATCAAAGATCCTGGAGGAAATCTACAATACAACAATAATTGCCAAGGCAACATATTGCATTTCTGTATGGGGAAACTGTTCTCAAACTACGTTTAGTTTGCTGGAGGATAACCATGCAAGGGTAGCGAGGCCCATACACAATTATCTTCAAATTTCAGAAATGAAGAGAGCCTTGAAAGAGCAAATACACAGCCAGTCTCATACCTCTACAAACAGCTGACAAATCAATTACACAGATGTTCCAGAAGAAAGACCCAGAAAACTGAGAACAAGGAGTAAAATACAATATGAAGTTGAGGGGTATAACACATCAACCGTGAGAAATAGTTTCACATATGAAGCAGCAAGTATTTGGAATTCCATCCCAGATCGAATTAAGGACATGAAACTAACTCAAACATTGAAGAAAAAACTGAAAGTTGTGCACCAAACAATAATTGACTTTACTTTCAAAAAGGATTAACAAATTTTTGCACAAGAAGAAAGAAATTACATATTATTAGCAAATGCTACACAGTTCTAAGTGTATATCAAAATTGTAATGCTTTTCTCTCAATTTTTAGCTATAGCAGGCCCACATCAGCTCATTGGAGCTACCAGAACCTTAACCTGTGATGTATGTATGCATATATGTGTATGTATTGCTATGTAGTTTTATTGTATCTTGTTGTCAATCTGTTGGTTTTGTGTAACGCGTGCTATATATATTATCATTAGTCATAAAAATTCGCTATTGTAAGTCTTTATTGTCATAATCATTCAGTGTCAAAGTCCTTTAAATTTTCAGTTGTGCTGAATAAAGTCTCTGAAAGTAGTACTATACTTTTTTATATTAACGCCACTCTCGAATGAGTACGCCCTTCAACCTAGCGCCCCCTCTCGAAGATTAGCTTTTCAATGAGCACCCAGGGCACTCCTTCGAGGAAATACCGTAAGCTATTCAAAATGGGAAATGAAAGGAACATGTACTTCTTCGCTTCATTTATTAACTACATTTACTATAGCCATATGCAACTACAATATGATGTGACAAACAAAACTCATAGTATAGCAAAAAGCTTATAAATCTGCAGTGGATAAGAGACCGAAGATCTGTACGGACTATGCTCTATGTAAAGTAATGTACAAATCCACCAATTCAAAAACAAAACTCCTGAAAACAATTTATGATTATATACAAAAGTGACTACCCACTGAAATGATATAACAATCTGGGCGAATGGATCTAAATACGTTAGCCTGTTAAGGCTGACATATTTAGACGCATAACAGAGGAATAACATTTAGGGGTATAACAGTATAAGGGCCAAAATTCAGAGAGAGTATTGTTGTAAATATGTACTAGCATTTCTTTCGGCTTGCTTTTCGCCCCTTGCTGATCATCTGATCCCAAGTATGTGCACTCGCCCTGTCCTGCTTTGTGACTGCGCTAAAATCTAGATTTTTCAGTTGAGGGAGTTTTGATATTACATGCTGCCTATATCCACTTACGTCTTCCTCTATAGGATTACCATGCAAAGTTAGTGTACGCAAATAGTGCAGCTTGGAAAGCTTGTCGATTTCGGAAATCTTTTCGATGGAGTTTCCATGCAGATACAACACCTTCAAGTTTGGGTAGTCCAGTATGCACTGAAGAGAAAAAATATTTAGTTTACAGCCGTGGATCTGCTACAGAAATGTTATGGCACTGTACCACTTTGCTAAGAATCAGGTGGCATACACCCGGCTTATAAGGCCAGTTTGAATCAAGCCGCAAAGCAGATAGAGCGCAGATCTCACCCAAAACAGGTCTTTTTAATTAAACAACATTATCAGAAGTCCATAGACGAATTCCTGGATCTAGTTGACAATCTAGGTCACTCGTGCTGGTTATTTAGCAGCTTGTAGCAAAACTGCAATGGTCCTGGCAATACTTTCATCAAGATTGTGGTTTGGCAATGCTGACAACTAACAAGAAGAAAACAGCAGAACCGTCTTCCAACGCCAACTGTCTATTACTTGGCAAATCGTTAAAGTAGAGGCATATAAATATATACATACATACATACATACATACATACATACATATATATATATATATATATATATATATATATATATATATATATATATATATATATATATATATATATATATATATATATATATATATATATATATATATGTGTGTGTGTGTGTGTGTGTGTGTGTGTGTGTTTGCACATATATAAAGACTTGGTATTGGTTTGGTATGTATACATATATCTATATCATTTGTTCCTACTCTAATTTTCAAATATCACCAGGTATTTCCCTTTGTTATTTATGTTGTCAGTCGGCCAAAGTTTATACATATGAAGTCAGTATTCATATTAGGATTTGCCGCTGCACGATCCTTTCTGTCTTGGGCTTGATCTTCAGCGTGTTTCAGCAGGACGTTTTGAAGTCAGTCACTGAGTTGTGGATTTTCATTCACCATATATATATATATATATATATATATATATATATATATATATATATATATATATATATATATATATATATATATATATATATATATATATATATATATATATATATATATATATATATATATATATGTATATATATACGCCTTGGTTCAGCTGATATAACAAAGAAGTAGTTTGGGATTTCATACATACCTTATCAATTCCAACTATATCATTGAATGAGAGATCTATCCATTCTAGTTTTAATGGGTCTTCTATAATCTCAGCAACACATCTGGAAAAATCAGACCACTCAGTAATCACATTGTTACTTAAGCGAATTGCAGTTGTGTCGTGCTTTTTCCTTTCTTGTGTCTCAGGTGCAGCAATTGTCTTGTCCTAAAGGAAAAAAATCTTTAGAAGAGAAAGCAAATACTAAATCATCATCACTGTGAGTTCCCTGTCAATTAACATAATTTTGGGTATGGCTAGAAAGTAAAATGAAAATGTATATATTTTCAAATAACTGAAGATAAATGCAAAGCAATTAAATGCTAGCATTAGCAACAATTTCCCCAGGCCCTTGGAATTTACTCCAGCTGCCCTCTCCTCTCAATGGGACTGATTTTAATAGTATTTTTGCAATTTCTATTGCTAAGAAAAAGCTACTAGATGCAAAAGATGAAACATAAATATCAAAAACGCATTGGAAATGCATCTATCAGGAATCAATTTTTTTAAGAACAACACCCACAACACAAAAAAGAACCTCCCCTTAGCTGGGAAGACTAAAAAAGATAGCAAACTTGAACTAAGAAACATATGCTTAGTTAAACTCCTTCTTTGGTTTAAAATTTTGCTTGAAGCTGGATTTTTCCAAATGGCCCATTGAATCCAGGAAACTTGTTTAAACCTTTCACACACCTGAAGCTATAGTTTGTGCACATAATCACATGGCATTGTATACACTGCCTGGCTATGGTAAACATGCTTACACTACTAGACTACCAAATATATTACCATAGGAACAAAAAATAATATGATAAATGCTTTATAATAGACACAGGCATTGCATGATGCACAGATCACATCTGTCCCTTTTATTGACTCTAGATGACATGACAAATGTTGCTTACTGAATGAATTTCATAATTTCATGTTAAGCATGGAGTAAGGCCATACTGCCATAAGTTCTAAGTTGCTTTTTATTCATGCTCTCAAAAATATAAATACTATTATGCAGAAATGAATTCAGTGATTTTGGCCAGGCCCTTCTCAATATTTCTGTTCGCAATGTGGGAGAAATAATTGCCCACCACTGCAATACAGTCAATGGTTTATATAGAGAATTTACTAGCATCTTAAAATTATTTGCTGAAAATATCACAGTCAACTATTTTAATTGATCAAAATGTGTGTTCAAAGAACACATTATGTTTGTTGTCATAAGTTCCTTTATTTGTATCACATACAGAATAAACTAAAGATACCACTGCCATTTTACTTGCCATATAATCTAGTCACCCAAATAACTGGTTCACTTAATTGCTATGAAATAATACATACAACAATGGATTGAAAAATGGAAAAAAAGATAGCACTCAACATGAGCTGAGTTTCTGAGTTCCTCATTATGGACCAAATCATCATTGATACTACCATTTTCAACAAAAAGGTGTAGGAGGTGGCTGCAACCTTAGTTAAAGACAAAATCTAGATAAGGAGTATAAGCATGCACTTACTCTGTGCTTTCTAACTTGAACTAGTCCTCTAGGGTCTTCATCCAAACATTCTAAAATAAGGGTAAGGAGGCACATTACTAAATGTAATATAAATCTGTTCAAAAAGAAGCTCTTCTCTTCACTACAGCATGAAAAAGTGGCACCATGTTTTAGTCATATTGAAAAGCTTTTTTGTCTGACACAAGTAATCTCTTCTCTGTAATTTTAATCAAATATGGTTGTTATGGATGTGATCAACAAGTCTCTATCACTACCTCTGGAGCCCCAAAACTTTGAGACTTCAAAAAGTAAGTTTGAAAAACCTTGGGGCTTAGGCCACAGACTTTGAGAATTATTGCAAAACATCAAAAACAGATAATTCTACATAAATCTCTCATCTAAATACCACCTTGTGATAATGTTTGCTTAAAAACAGTGATGGTAGCTTATAGAAGACCTCTCTTACTTGAATACTGCATCCTAATATTATATTACTGTCTGGGAATGCAAATCTCAATAGTAGACTGAGGTGGACCCCCAGTCCAAGAAGCAAGTTATGCTGGAACAAAAAATTGGTAATGATAGCTTTTACCCTAATAGTTCTATTCTTTGGTTCTTGGGAGAAAAATAACGGAATTTTAGGGTACATAATGTACTTCGTAAAGAGACTATTATCATCCACACTACAAAACTGTGCTCTTTGTAGTGCGCGAGGAATATCTTCCCTCTAAATATACTATGAAAAGGCATGGGCACCGCCAAATAAACATTGGGTGCTACGCCAATCTGGAATTGAGGAGGGGAGGTTATACCACCACAGATATGTGGCGTACAGAAATCCAGAGTTTGTTGCACGCCGGCGTATTTTATTAACAAAAATAGAAGTTAGGTATGGACTTAAGTGTGTAAAGGGTATACTGGCGTAAATAATGTGATCATTTGGAGCAGATCTGTGGCATACAAAAGTGTCCGATTCCATAAAGGGGGCTACGTACATATAAAAAGTGTGGGCTGCAATCAATTAAAGTGCTGAATAAAGACTAGGAAAATCGCTGGCTGGCAAAAAGTGAGTGGCTGAAGACCCCAGTCCACCTAGCGACGCCGTGCTTGAAGAAGCCTTAGTACCCCGAATTTCAAATGCACCAGAACTTACACGCTAAGACAAAATTTCCAGTTCAGCGCGCGCGCCGATAACAAAGAAAGGAAACCTAGTGATATTAAGGCATTGAGATTGAGAGATGTTCAAAGCCTACCTGATACAGAAGTAAGGCACATAAACGTAAAATCTAATGGCGGCTTGCAGTCATTCCTGCTATCAGTTGCAGCTCTTATTGCCAAAATTTCCTGTGTCTTCGTGTTCATCTTCCCATTGCCTTTTTCCTCGAATACGTTTTTGTTTCTATACCAACAGTAGTCTCGTTTATGAAAGCTGATAGTCTCGTAATGGATATAATACGTGCAAAGATGGCGGGTAACAACGAAGCCGTGGATGCAGCGTTCCAAATATCAGCTGCTCCGAAACTTGTCTTAGCAGTAAGATATTATCAATCCATAAAATCATTCTTAACATCATTGATCTTAGGTAGTGCTCTCATTTCAAATGGATTATATATAGGCTACCACTGAATACTTTTTGCCATTTTTAATGCTCCTATTTGCAGTCTACAAACAAGGTTTAACGTTCTCTAGTAATGTATTGTGGATTTCTTACCATTCAACTTTTAAGACATTTAGTAAAAAACGCTGCAGTTGTCAATGAAATATGAAGTATGAATTTCCAACGATTTAGCGATGTGCTGATGGAAATTTAAAGCTTTATAGTAGAAAAATTGAAAGCTGCAAGTATGCGAATTGTCAATCGAAATAAGAGAGTGTACTTCCCAGGTACAAGCCATTGTCTCTCTGTGAAACATTATTGAAACTTTAATTAACAATTATCGAGTAAATTGTCATTATATATGCTATGAATTTATCTATGCAGTTGTTAAGCGAGAATTTTTGTTCTCGCTAATATGGCTGACTTTTTCGTAACGTAAGCGATGGGTTTTCCTTGTAGTTTTCTGGTAGACAGCTAGCTGAGAAATCAGTATGATATTTGTATACCCGTTATTTATGAGTGCATTTGTGAAAATAATAGTAATAATGCATTATTATTATTATTAAGAAAGCAATATATAGCACTCTGTAGTGCCAACACACTACTGACTTGTGTTTTATAAACCACTTTGCAGATGGAAAATGTAACAAGAGAATTGACTGCTGAGGAACTACGAAGGTACATATATATATGATAAATATATGAGCTTTTGATAATTGCTTTTTAATTTTTGCAGAAATATGCACATGCAATCCACAGCCATATCATAGTTTATTTTGGTTCAATGTTGGGTCTCATTCTAGGGATCTGTCATTTTTGTGCTTGCATTTGTCACGAAACTTTGGAATGTAGAATTCAATGACCTTTTTGAATTTAGGGAGTGTGTTTTAATGTTAGATCTATAGATTATGATGGTGATTAGTATCTATGGATGATTGATGATGATGATGATGATAATGATGATGATGACGATGATGATGATGATGATGATGATGATGATGATGATGATGGTGATGATGATAATGTTGATGTTTATTGGTGGTGGTGATGATGTTGGTAACGATAGTCATGATGATGATGACAATGATGATGATAATGATGATTATAATGACTAATCAATGGCAGGCCTTTCAATTCATTGATCATGAGTAAATTAGATGCGTGCTCCCAATCACACTTGTGGGATTGTTTTTGTGCTCTAAACATTCAGTTGTAAGTGCCTTCCTTAGTACTTGGATGTATATTTTTCATAAAGTTTGCACAAGCGACAAATTGTGTGCATGAACTAAGCTGGGCACATGCCTGCATGCTTGTGCACAATCACGTGTGTCTCATTGAAATTCCTGCAATGGTTGGAGTCCTCCTTGTGGTGGTGAGCATGCACAGAGAGGCACTGCCCTTAAGCTGATAACAATTAATTTCACTGTGATTCAGAATTGGGGCAGATATTGACCATCTGTGATAAACTGTCCAACCAGGCCCCTTCAGTAAAAGTCAGGCTCTGCAGCTTGAGACTGCAGTTCTGATAAGTAACTGTTGGGGTTACAGGGTGGATTGAGTGTAGCTGACTCAATCACCTCTCCTAAAGAATTTGTAGGTGATCACTGACCCCAGAGTCAGTCCAGGCCCCACAAGGAGCATAATAGGAGGATGGATAGAGGGATGGATGATTGTAATGATGTTGCTGGTGATGATCATGGTGATGGTGTTAATGATAATGATGATGATTGTGATGATCATGGTGATGGTGTTAATGATAATGATGATGATTGTGATGAGGATGTTGAAGGTGACAGTGATAGTGATTACAATGATGATGATTATTAAGATAAAGATGATGATGATGATCAGATTATTTTTGAATAATAGAATAGAACATGAGAAGCTACATGCAAAGCATAAAGGACATGAAGCAATGCATATGGAAATGCTACTGATCTTGTTAGGCACCTTAATTGTTGCACAGCTTCTTCTTTACAAATGGAAGTCATACCATCCCAGATCTTATCATGTAAGTTATAAGTGACACTACTTTGAACTGAAATTCATAGATGAAATCCAGTTATCATATATGCCTTAGATATACTGGTTTAACTAGGCACAGAATTGAAGGATGTTTGCATTTATTCAATTGATTTAATTTACCTTACCCTCATCTAGGTAAACCATTTACATTTCATTAGGGCTACTCTGCTTGTATGGAGATGCCAAGGCCATAGATTCATGAAGGTGTTAAACTTTTATTACCTGTTGTTTGCACAAGTTAAGGTTTGTATTTTATTAAACATAGAGGATGTATAGCATTGATTTCCTTATGTGTTGTCATCATTATCCATGAAAAGTTCAATCAAAAATGATTTGTTCTTTTTTTAGCTTGTGACACTAATTGGCTTATGGCTCATCCCATTGTATTTCAATGTAAAGTTAAGATGGTATAGAATGTTGACAGTCTGGACAATTTACACAATCATAACTCTTTTTGTAATCTACAAAGCTGCTAAAGTTCCATTGCAGCCAACAACTCCAAGGTTTGTGTAACTTCAGTCTCTCAGGATAGATTACCCTATTACAAGTGGGGAGAAAATGATTGAGTAGCAACAATCACACATTAAGATTTGCTAAAGAATCAATTGAGCACTGATTACCTCTAAAAGCCTCTTTAGCTGAGACCAAATCTCACAACCGAGAATTAAGTTCATGTTATTTTTACCATTTAATTTTTTCTTTTCTGTTGGATTGTTTGGATTTTTGAGTGGTGAGTCTTCACTGGCACCTTTCATAATATTGGGCTGGGTTGAATATTGGTGTATGTGCTCAGATATGAAAGAAAGATAATTATATCAATGATACTAGAAACTAAGTTATCACATAAATGGACTATGTATAGGAACTAGCATGCCTATTAGTAATGAGCAAGGTCATTTAGTAACAACCAAGATTAGTGTGTGGTACTTCCATCTTACACAATTCTATGTGATGAATTATTGCATCTGATATGTAGAAACCCATTATTTTTTCTACATTTTAAACTGAAGTTATAACTTTAAGACTGTTCCTTGAAACCATTGTCAATCAGTGGCCTGTATTTAGATGTTCCAACATGTGATTGCTCTCTGGTAGAAGTGAAATCAAATTGAACAGTGAGATAAAGAACATAGATTTTAGTGGAGCCATTTAGTTTTGGCTTTTTTGCCAGTTTTTCCTAATAATGCCAATTTTCTCTCTCCAGAATAGTCTACAAATGGTTCTACAATGTTCATCGTGTTACTTATGGATTGGGTATTATAGGATATTTCATAGTCATGTCAACATTCTTTGGTTTGAACCTTATGCTGTACGTATCTCCTGATACTGCGATGGGCACTGGTGTCACCATTATCTTCTATGGTTTGTACTATGGTGTCCTTGGAAGAGACTGTGCTGAAATATGCACTGACAAAATGGCAGCAAAAATGGGGGTATGTTTTTCTTCTTCATTTAAATCTCCATTACTTTTTTGTTATTTGTTTGCTTAGATAACTTTATGAATGGAGAAATTGACACCAAATGCAGTAAAAATTGAACTTTTAGCAGGTTAGTGTGAATTGGAAAATATCATTATGCCAAGAGAACTAGTTCACCACTAACTCTTCTCCTTTAGAAACCTATGTCCTCAGCACAGAATAGATAATAGGTAGAAGGGACACTCACATCAGTGCCTATGGTGTTTTTGAGGCACACATTGTAAAACTTGTACACCTCTAAACTTGTTTTCAGCTCGAGACTACATGCAATGGCGATGAAGGAAGACAGAGCTGTGGTGAGGGGGTGACTTACAGAACTACTCGCCATTGCCAATTGACATAATATTTCTGACTTATAGGAAAATAAATACATTGTTGTGCATGAATTTGACATCCTGGAATGTAGAAATGTTTGTTCAAGGCACAAAATAAATGGCGTTCGCTGTATCAGGAATTGGCACAGCACATACAAGTCGCAATTTAATGAAAAGAAATGTACTTGACACCCTATTACCATGTTGCCTGAATGTGTCCATATTTGTCATGTTTTCATCATTCTTCAGTATTACACAGAAAGCAGTTTACCCTCCAAAAGGCTGGCTTCAAATATATGTGCTGTTTGTGGGCAAGAATTGGTTATTGCTAGTATGGATGACATAGAGGATGAATCACCAGAGAAATCATATAAGTTGTCATGTGGTCATTTGTATCTTTTCTCTTGGGATTGACAATTAACTCCCTCACTTGCGGATTTCTTTAGTTAACATTTGCTGATATGGCTAGTGAATGTGTAGTGTGCCACAATTCAGCAATAAAGGAACTAGTCTTGAAATATGATATCACAGAATGCAGGACGCCCCAAATGGGCACAGTTAGCAGATATCACACGTATTTGTAGAAATCATAAAATAAAAGAAACTTTACAGAAATAAGTAACGTTACAGTCTAAATAGAGCTGAGAAATATAACCTAAAAAATATCATTAAAAAAGCTACAAAAGAAGAAGTTTCACTTTAAATGACTGTGTAGAAGGTCTATGGAACAGAAGTATTACTGTCTCTCAAGAAAGGTAAATACAGGTTTTGCCTGTACACCATAGCTCAGGATTGAGTCAAAAGAGCTTCTTGTCCTCAGAAATTGTGAAATGTAGTAATTCAATCTGTGAGATCTCCTAGTTGTAAATACCAGCATGACTCATATTCATCAAAAGTTTATCCATTATTATAAATTATTGTACACTATGTTTTATAATATTTCCTGTCAACCAATGTTTTTCATTGCAGACTTTTTATTTGCATTGCTTGATGTGTGACTATTGATTGAAAATTACTTGCACGTTGTGTTTCTATGTATACTAGCATTTGATGTTATAATTTATCATTCGGGGCAATCATGTTGTTTCCTTAACTCTTTACATATTTCATGAATTCTGTATCCGTGGCTGGTGTATTGTTGGCAAGAAGCAGATCTGTCCATATTGCAAAGAAAAAGTTGACCTTAAGCGTATGTTCCGCAACCCGTATCCTTTCATACTGAACTGAATACTTAATGGCAGAATACTGTAACATAACTGTAATCACCGTGTGTCTTAGTATTGCTCGGTGTGATCTTCTACAGACCTGATTGCACTGGGTTCTAACTAAAGAACCTCAATTGATATCAGGAGCAGTGTATAATATTGAAGTATTAGAAGCTCCTCAACGTGATCTTGCAGCTCTAAAGTGCCTTTTCTTGCTTTGTGCTGACCATGTAAGAGTACAGCTTTGTAGGCTTTATTTTGGATACAATCTCCCCTCAATTTGACCAGAATGCATAAAGTAATCAGGCAGGAGACATCGGGCAAAAATTAATCAGGCAGGCAGATGGGCTTCTCGACACAAGCCCTAAATCAATGTCCCTGCATCACCCCATAATTTCATATATGGAGGCTGATCCAAGGTATTGGCTCTGCAGTGAATAGCTTATAGTAGTGATATCAAAGAGTGATGCGCAATTTTGAAAGGGTTGTTCTTCTGTAGCACGATTATCCTGTATAGGAAAAGATACAGCCTGCATGCTTTCAAGTGGTAGCGAAAGGGCAGTGCATTTCTCAGTGACATTGCTAAGCGGATATTAGGAGAAACTTAGGAGAAGATCCAACTTATGTTAATACATTCTCTTTTACTACTGTCGAGTGATTTATGAATTAATGTTACCTTGACTTTTTGTCAGCTGGGAGAGACCACATGTTCTATTTGGCCAGTTACTGGATTGGCTAAGATACCTCGTCGTATGGCAGCCAGTAATCATTATAGTCGTACAAGCAATCAACTATTTCTTAGGACTTGAATAACAAATACCCAATACGATGATAAACCCTATTGCTATTTGCTAGGAGAAATTAAATTTGAATGACTTTCAACAGTACGCAATTTTGTGGAGCTGAGTTTCCTACGATACCGCTTGTCATTGAAGCGATGGTGTTCGACAAAGGAAGTTTACTTCGTGAAGAAACATCATTAATAGTAGTTTTTTCAGTAACAAATCTATTAATATTAACATTGTTTTTCTATGTCTAGTGCAGATAGTTTCAACACATAGGATGTCCACAAGCTGATCAGTGATAGTCATCTTTTTGGTTCAAGTTCTAAAATTTTATTCTGTATTGGCAACCTACTGAAGTATGCTCAATTTATCTATCTACCAATATACTGATTTCCTTCTAGAAAGAAATTTCTAAAAAGATGGCACCTTACTGTCTGGTTCATTCAGAAAGGGCCAGTTAATACAGATAGAGGTACAAAAATATACATGTTTTTCATAAGAAACAGGTATACAAGAAACGCGAGGCTTAAATCATGCAATAATTAAAAAACGAGTTTCAAAAGTAAACTTGAAGAATCTGTTTTTTGCAAGAATATTCTCTATCAAACTGGAAACAACATACAAGCAAATCTGTCCGTCAGATGCTTTTAACTAGAAATTCTGTTTCTCGCCTATCAATTGCCTTGTTGTTATCGGAAATTTCAGGAATTTTAAGAAACACTTAAGAAATAGGCAAGGCTGGTTTTGACAAAATATGAATCAGTCAGATTGAAGGGAGAAAGATTGTTTCTAATAAAAAACCCTGTAATCTCTCGTCGATTTATACGATGTTTTTTAAATTACCACATCATGCTACTTGTGCAATTATTTGTTAACTCATCTGAATGCCGTTTTGTTTACTATACTAGTTGAAATGGTAACTCCAAAGTTTTGTTGATGTCTCTAACAATATCACAAGTGTGCTATCAACAGAAGAAAGGTCTATGTCTGTTTTCAAACAGATCAATCCTGCTAAAGATCTTGGAACACTTGCATTACTTTCTAACTCGTAAAGTGAACTTCCCTCTCAGAACAATGTTCAGTTAAACAGGAATTACTCACAGCAAACACGTCGAATCGTTCTCGAATAGCACTCAAGCAACTAAGCGTTTACCTCAACATTATTTAATGGGGAATGGGTGGGGGGGGGAGGGTCATTAGTCGTCAGGTTTGACTGGAAATCTACTATTCTCAGATAAACTGTGTTATTCAGTAGGTGTTCCAAGGATTTTTGACAATGACTGGATTGTAGAACAATATGTCAACAGTGAATTTCACTATGCCTCGAGGCCTTCAGAACCGTTGAGAAACAACTTGAAAAAATCTATTTTGCAGAACGGCAGAACATGCTAATTGTAATCGTAATAAGTAAACAGTAATGAGACAGACCCGTACCATTCGAACGTACTGAAATTCTGTGGACATCACCGGACATCACATCTAACTTCATTTGTTAAGTCCGTAGAAAAGGGCAACAATAACTAATAATTTGTCAATTAACTTTTTGCAGACATCTGAAATAAAATATACTGAAGAGTACGAATCACGTTTAATTGAATAAAAATGCTGATTCAACTTATAACAACGGACAAAAATTACTCGAAAACTAACTTGATCAAAAACTAACTTGATCAAAAACTAACTTGATGAAAATTGATCGATACACTTTCTAATATCTGCTCATAACCATAAGGTACTGGTAGTGATATGGCCATTACATAATCTCGTTTGTTCCTGGCCTATTTGATAAGGTAGGCAAAACGAGAATGAGATTTCAAGATTGGCTTGTGCATTTTATACTTTTTAACTGTCCCAAATAATTTTCACAGTTCTGTAGAATGCTCGCATAGAGAACTGTGCAACGATGTTTTGAATTCGCAATATAGCACACTAAAATAATTCGGCATTGATTTCTGTGAAAAATTTAGTCTCGGGTGTACTATAAATTGTGCATATAATTAAACTTAAGATCTTCGAAGAGACCGTTCTCGCTGGAGGCTAACTTTCCTAATGTATCAACGGGGAATAAAACACCGAACATGGCCATTACTCGTAGGCCTAAATGCTATAGCAGTTTAGATTTGGGTACTACTACTAAATTGGCTACTACATGACTACTTGATGTTCACTTTGATAACATTTCTATCGACTCTAGTAGAAACGGCAAGCGTTTTTTCTAGCGAAGGCAGAATAGATCATTCATGTATAATAAACAATAGATGGCATGATACTCTATGGATAGGCAATAACGAGAGGCAATTTGAATAGGCAATGGACGTAAGAGAATGCGTAAATAGGTACTGAGGGAAGTTTTTGCGATTAAAAATGATTTCCTCTACTGAAAGGTACTCTTCACCATAGTGCCAATTTATGTACGATTCAAATCACACTCCTGGAGCCGCATGGCAAACGGGCAAATATAACATGTGGCAATCATAAGAGGCCAAGGAGGGGAAACTCCAATTTACTCACAACAAAAGGTGCCGACACCCTAAAATATTTTATTCAGGGCCAAGCGCATGCGCTGTATATTCGACAAATGAACACTGCTTCGGAGCAATAGTATTCTTGAGACTCCCATGAAAAGAGATACCAGCTGCGCATTTTTGCTAAATCATATGGTTAAATGTATAACAAAGAACAAAGCGTGACATATTTTATTATCTTGCTTATGCTACATTTTCATACGTCAAAATTCTTGTCTTCAGATACTCAAGTTTAATGCCTATGTCGAATTTCAATGACGGACTGATACAAAAACACATGGGACTCGTCTATTTTATCATCCTGCAGAAAACCAACTATACTCAAACTCCTTGCTGTCACATCGATAAATTATAAGCTATAACTTGGCAGCGTTTCACATTCCAATTTCTAATGAACAAAGCTAACTATTTCTTCCGAACTCCAGCACAAGACTTCAGTCCCAATAAACGTATCACCCGCACTATAAGAAACAAGTGAGTTTGTATAGACATTTAATTCTTCCTCTATTTCAGTTCACAGGCGGCAAAATCATAATCAAAACCGACGCTCGTGATTAGTGAAGCGTCCAATAAATTATGTTTCTAGAATTTTACAAAATTTATGCATATCATCCAGTTTATTTGCCAAAGTACAAAAATTACTACAGTACCTATTATATTCTTTTCAATTTATCAATAATATATAGTCAGTCAGCTAACAAATAGGCAAAAAATCTCCCTCTCTGTATGAGACCGCTAATTGCCGTCACTACCAAATGAACTATCTTCCCAAAACCAATTTTATTAAAACTACGCACCTCCTTGAACAGTTCACTATTTTTCTTCTTTTTGGTGGTATATTAGACACTGTCTATTCAATGACGATATCATATTGTGAAAAACTATATGCAAATTAATAGCTATGCCGTAATGTCGTGGTTAACTCCGAAAGGTACAATTAAAGGTTCTTTTACATTGATCTCCATCTGTTTTATGGCATTTGCAGCTGAGTTGGTTGACTCAACAATCTGAAAAATGACGTGGATACAAGAGTGACAGTCAGAAAGAGGCAGTTCCAAAATTGTCATAACAGCCCTGAGTTGTCATAACAACCATGGAAACCATTGTCAGCGCAATAACTGTTTTACTACTAACACGAGGTAGTTGGAAAGTTGCCATAACAACGCTGACAACCATGGGATCCATAATCAGCATGGCTATGGTTAGTTAATAACTCTGATCATGATAATGATACATATATGATCATAAAATGAGTAAGGAAGCAACTAAATAATTAACTGTGTAAACCCGTGTGCCAGACACAGGCGTAAATGGTCTTTAGGCCCTCCATACTAGAGGTTGGATATTAATCCACGATTACCAACCGAACGGTAACGGATAGTCAACCGAAGATAACTAACTGTTAACAAAAGTTAATCGATTGTCGCCAAGGACAACTGATTGTCTAAGCAACATAACTGGCACTCAAACAAACATGAGTTAGCTCTAAAGTTGGGAATAGCATTGCTCTAGCTTGAATGCCTGCCACTAGTGCCATTGATCAGTTAGAAGTTACGAAAGGGCTTTGAAAACGCACGTATCGGGGGATTCCAACTTGTAATGTCAACATTTTGAAACATAGGTATAAATCACTCAACTCATTTGTGTACAAATGCTTCACATTGACCGTACCAGCGCAGAGCAAACAAACTTATTCAGAGCAAGAGCATTTTTCATCACTTCTTTCAAGGCTTCCTGGGTCTGTCACATCCTTATGAACCAGTAGCTTCAACATTCAGATTTAATCATTAGCTCTCACTCTCCTCTAGATCCAAACCAGAGTATCCTGAACACATACCCACAAGCTTGCTAGTCCTGTCTTTTTGGTATCCAAGATCTATGCTAAGGGACCAACTAGAGTTGTGCATTAAAAACATAATCTACACTAACGATCAAAAAGAGTTGAGACGATTCGAAGTTTCGAAGAACGTTTTTGTCAAAAGCTTTAAACAACACGCATTTGATCCTCTCCTATCAAATAAGACAACCGACTAGACTATTACCATGAAATTTTATATCTTAAAAAGTATAAGGCGAAAGCTGAAGAGCTTCATAAACTCACTAGCATTTTTTACAATGTTTAGATATGTACTAGTCGAAGATAAGACTATGCATATCACAATAACTTTTCGTTGTCATACAAAAACAAAGTTGATACGATCATTCTTTTATAGAATCGTCCCAAGACTTTTTGAATGGTAGTGCAGCCTATTCTAATCTAAAGTAACCTGTGATTTCAGCAAAGAGTAATCCCCTGGCAGAATCAATTTCTCTACTGATAAGAAATAAAATCTGCAAGTGAAAAAGAACTAGAAATAAGATAGATAAAATGTAATGAACATCAAGCATGCAAAAGGGTGATAAAAACTTACCAGTTTTATATCAGAAGCATTTATAGGTTCCCCAAGTAAAACATTTACTGGTGTACTTGTGCTTGGCAAGTTGGGTTTATGCTTTTGTATTCTCACATTTGCAACACTTGCTTTCTCTCTGTTATTGGCAAAATACATGAATGGCTTTTAGTTAGATCTGGACTTTAATACAGGGCAAAACAATAAGTGTACAATGACATAGCACAAATGTGTAATGACACAATAATGGTATAAAATATCACCAAGAACTAAAACTTATGTAGAATATTTTGCTACTACTGTAATACTTAGCATTGGAAAGACAAGCAAATTTATCACATAGAGCAAGCCCACTAAAATGGCGATCCTTTGGCTGCATGTTGTGAACTTAAAGATCATAAACAACAATTTTCTGGAATTAGATTGAGTTGACATGAAGTTACTGACTACTGCAGATATGCAGCCCAGTGTTAGTTATTGATTTAGAGTCTGGCCCAAGTGAAAACATTGCATGACTAAATGTCAGTACATCA
The DNA here is from genome assembly GCA_964019165.1 of Mastigias papua. Taxonomy (NCBI): domain Eukaryota; kingdom Metazoa; phylum Cnidaria; class Scyphozoa; order Rhizostomeae; family Mastigiidae; genus Mastigias; species Mastigias papua. Next base: position 4,561,078 of record OZ025267.1, read on the forward strand.
ATGCACTATAAAATATTTTTATTTTTTACAGGTATAAAACCCCCATGGAATGCATAGAAAATTGGGAAAATTGATAATGTGAGAGAATGATTCCATTGCTACCAAAAATGTCAATCCTTCATCATACACACTTACTGATATAGTCGCATCTTTTCCATATATTCTGATCTCTCCATACTATGTGGTTCAATTGCTGATACATCTATTATTTCACTGTTCAAATAAAAGGCAATAAATATAGATTACAACAGTTTTAGCACAAAAATTATCATAAACAATTTATTATCAATACAATGACTCAACACTTTGGTTCTGTGAGTAAATTACTATCAAAGACTTGTGACTTTTATTCTGTGCCCATCATCATCATTGTCGCTATCATCATTATCAACCACAATACTATTATCCACAATACTATCATGAACAACACCATCAAAATTACCATCAATATCATTACCATTACTCTTACCATTATTATCAACACTATCACCACTATCACCACTATCACCACCACTATCACCACTATGACCACCACTATCACCACTATCACCACCACTATCACCACTTTTACAACCACTATTACCACCACCACTATCACCACCACCACTATCACCACCACCACTACTATCACCACCACTACTATCAACGCCATCGCCGCTGCTACCGCTGCCCCCGCTGCCCCCGCTGCCGCCACTATGACCACTATCACCACCACCACTATCACTATCACCACCACTATCACCACCACCACCACCACTATCACCACCACCACCACCACTGTCACCACCACCACCACCACCACCATCACCACCACCATCACCACCACCACTATCACCACCACCACCACCACCACCATCATCACCACTACCACCACCACCATCATCACCACCATCATCACAATTATCATCATCACCATCATTGTCATCATCATCAATTAGCACTATTGAAATATTAATATAAATTGTGATATTATGACCTGGCATTTGCTGTCTTTCCTAGCTTCAATGCTAATCCTTCAAATGGGGGCATCAAAAGAGTATGTATCCTTTGAGGGTCAGTGGGTGGGTAAAGCCAAAAGAGTACTCATACGTATAGAGTGAATGGGTTGGTAAAGGTCAAAATGCATGGACAATGCAATCATTTCAAAAAGTGAGAACTTAATGCATGTTTTTCTCATTTTGTGAAAAAATGTTGCTAAAGACAGGAAAGATTTTTCAAGAAATATCAAAGAAACCTTCATGCATTCTTAAAGAGATTTTTAAGTCAAAAGTGTACTTGTGCAAACAGGGTTGGTGGGTTGGTCACCAATTTGATGAATGTGAGCAAATGCACTTTATGGATCACCCCAAGGATAGAAACAAGATTCTTATGCTGAATGACTCTTAGGTTCCTTCTCATTCAAAAGGATAGACCAAACCTTAACTCCCAACAGTCTTCCATTCCCTTAGCCCTTTTCTAAGTTGTTTGTTTTCCATTTCAATTAGCTAGTTCATTTCCTATTTGTTTGGTTTTTTCCTCTAGGTTGTTTTGTCATATGTGCGTGAGCTTACTCATGTCCCATAGTTATTGACTAAGTGCGTGACTTGATTCATGCCCCCATGGCTATATAAGGCCATATTTTCGCTACTTCCATCCCTTTACTGATGATGGCTCATGATTGAGTCGAAACATCTGATTATATCTTAGGTCTTTTTACTGATTATGTCTTGTTAGGTCTTAGTTACTGATTAGGTCTACCGATTATGTCGTATTTAGATGGAATTGTCGAAATTAAAATACATCTATAAAGACAATAAAATGTCTTTATTTCTTGTCACGATTCTTGTACTGGACTTTAGGTTAGTAACCACTATGTCATCTTGTGGCTTGGAGGGAAATATAAACACAGGAAACTATTTGATGAATCCAGTGAGTCAAAATGCAAAGGAAACTATTCAACAAATAGGGCCTGCAAGCTTCAATTCATGTGTCTTAACCACCTAGGAATCTTTACCTAGACCATTATGTAGAAGAATCTTATTACTTATTTAGGCCTCTCTGGATTGTGTTGTCAATCACAACCAATGCTTGCTTTTATACCTTAATTATCAAGCAGGCATCAATCAATTATCAAACATTTCCTCTGCAATAGCCTAAGCATAGCTTCCATGGGTCAAATTTCTACCTCAAACATACAGACATTCTTCATAGTAACCCACTCCTGCCTACTGCTTTGATATTTCCAAAAACTAACATGCATAGAATTTGGTTTCAAGATCATAGCTCACTTCTTGCAATCAAATTTGGCACTCAATGAAAAATGATATATCTGTAAAATTTTGCTAAGTACTGTCTTCAAAATCTAGATGCCAGCATTGTATTTATCAAATTTCTGCAACCTATTTCTGAGAAAGGCCTCTCTTGAGTATGATCATAGATGGAGTCTACTTTCTACAACTAAAACACTGAGTTGTATTTCAAAGCTCATATACATAATTCACATCAGTACAGCTATTTCTACAACACCATGGGCCTACAGAAGCAGGTCAAAATTATAAACATTATCAGGAACAACAATTCAGAATAGAAAACAAACAGAACCATAAATATCTTTCGGCCTTCAATATTTAATGACCTCAGCTTGGACCATATGAGGTCATGTAATGGATATCTCTTGAATATTTTCATAAATAATAAAATAAAACTTCAATTTTCAAACATATCCATTTGTTTAACATGTGCAACCACATTCACAACTGTCCACACATGCAAATCAAATTGGCATGACACTCCAAGCACATTCAAAAAGGTGTTTTTGAAAGGTAGCTGTAACATGGCTAATTTCATAAATATAATTCCAATGTTTTAACTGGGTAGACACTAGACACCTTAGCTTATAGCAGCTGTTTTCAACCTGTGTCCAACAACAGTAAAATAAAGTAAACCTGACATAAACTGGCCTACAATGTGCAGTCTACAAAACTATACTAACAAATATTAGATGAAATTTTCAGTGCATTGCTGCTAAGCTTTTCATTAAAAACACTTAGAAAAGAAAACTCTGATAGTAAGAATCATGTTGCTTACTCTGCAGTTTTGTGTACTATTCTACTTAGTAATGATTGCTCATCTGTCCTTGTGATTGATGAGACAGACCTTGTACCATCCTCACTACAATGAAATTAATAGGAAGAATGATTCAATCTTAATGAATTACTTAATTGTAATCATAATGTTTCAAATGTATTGTCTTCAACAATGAGCTTGTTACTGAACTGAATCGTATCAAAAGAAGTGCATGGCATAAGTTCAGTTGACCAAAATGCTTTAAAAAGCAATGCTCAATATTTGCATTTAAGTTAATTGCAAGAAATTTGATCTGAAAATGATACAATAGCTACTTTAAGTGTTGATTTATTGGAATAACTAAAACACCCAAAATCCAAATAATATAATCTGCAAGCTGCATAAGCTTTTGTTAAATTACAAAGGTAGCAAGACAAAATTTGTCAATCATATATGGGTGGCTCACATCTTAATATTCTGCTGTACGTATTGTATTTAACAAATATTTGATATATCTGGTATTTACCAGACTGGTTCCAAATAATCTTGATTCCACAAAAATGAAAATATAACAGATCACAGATATCAACTTACTGTATGGGCCTACTTGAAGTTGTTCCTCCTACTTCATTTCTTATCAAGTGTGACCGTTCATTGACAATCTCATTAGCCTTTGAAAGAGTGCAAGATATTATTCATAGTAACATAATATATAATTCAAATCTAATAAAAGCCTGAGTGAAACTGCCACATCAACAATGAAAACTGCTATAGTTCTGAAAAATTTCCAATTTTTCAGTAGCCTGTCATTTCCTGAATTCATTCCCTGAGTCTTCCTAACCTATCACATAGTCATGAGCAGTTCTGAAGTCCGGACATCACTCCTGCATAGGCCTATGAACACAGGCCACTAACATATATAATTGACCAGAATAGATAAATAGACATAAACAATTAGTGTGCAAAAGCAAAGTAGTGAGTCACCATAGTAAACATTGGAACACCTATGGGATTGTTTGAGGAACAGCTTCTACAATTGCTCATTTGGTAAGTCTGGCCTAAATCACATTTGATCACAGTGACAACGTGTTACCTACTCAGCTCAATCAGTATCATTTTGATACATACTGCTTCAATATTTTGAGAAATAATACTTCGATAGGTAGAGGCAGTTCTAACTAATGCTATCTATTTTGTAAAATAGTAGCAACGATAGGCTTAGATCTGATGAAATAATTGAGTAGAAAATGAGACTTATTCCTACAACTGACTGCGTTAGGCTCCTAATTACTAATTCTCAAGTATTGCAATAAAAGCTCCTACCTTGTTCGCAAGATTTATATCGAGAGCTCATGGACATAGAGCCTAAGTAAAGGCAGGAAGGAGGTCATGCACCTAGTCACCTCAAGAAATACCCAAAGAACCTATCCCATATTCACGAACTCGTTACTTAACTGCACTGTCCTTGGGCATGCCAAAAGGAATACTCGATAAAACTAACAACGTACTTTCAGAAAATAACGTACCTTCCTTTCTTTACACATACAACAACCCATTTCTTATCGATTCTATAGCAAACCTAAAACATAATTCTACTGAAGCTCAATACAGTGAGTCGTCTTGTGAACAAGGAGCTTAGTCACATGATAAGATTTCGCCACATAAGGTGGAGCTTACGTCTAAGGTGACTCTACAAAGATACACACTTCTTTTCATACACAGTCTATAAGAATATGAAGGCTCAAATTTTCTGACATTAAAGAATAATTACGAATAATGCAAGGATCCAGCTTAATCAAGGTTTAGATTTTTTACTGATAAGAGTTTCTTTTAGAAAACAAAACAGGAGTGAGTGTTACTTATCCTGCCTCGTTACAATATGATGCGACTCCGCAGCTTTTCAGGGAGTAAGCTATACACTTCTTACTATCAGAATATATATTCTATACGAGAATTAATGCTCAAAATCGTTAACAATTAAGAATAATTTAAGAATATTCGTAGGCTCAAAGTCAGAAAAATTAGACAAAAATATTGAGGCTCAGTGAAAAGTTAGGTATTATTATTAAAAAGTATATACCGAGTTCACCTAGTGGGGCTAAAAGTCACGACCTATAATTCAATTTATCTTTAATTTTTCATACAAAAAATACACACTGATAGATGATTACACAAAGGAATTTTATTTGCTATGTGAAGCATGCAGAAGGAGTGAAAGTTAAGTTCATTTCGTAAGTTAAAAGAAACTTAAGTCTACAACACTTTGATCAACATGGATCAAAAAGTTCCGCTACATAAAACGTTTCATCTATACTAGTTAAGAACTACAAAACATACATACTAAATACAATGCAGGCATGAAACATAGCTACAAAACAACAACAGATGTGGACTGAACACTGTGAAGTATTCAACGAGGATCTGTCAACGCTTAGGTTAAAGAAAGAGGGAGCATTACATTGTTCAGTAATTTGTCTAAGAATTATGATTTAGCCTATGCTCAAGCACGGCGTCAGTAGGGGGGGCAGGGGGCTTCAGCCCTCTCCCCACTTTTTCCAAGTCAGTAATTTTTCTAACCTTTATCAAGCAATTTATTGCTTGTAGCCCCTTACTTTTTATGTGTAGCTCTCTACTTTTTATTTCACAATGCATTGCCTGATGCTGGTTTCGTTCGTCCAAAAGAGTAAGCACTTAAAAAGTCTTTTGTATCAAACTAACCGAATCCTGATAAGGTAAACCGGGGGCCCTTTGAACTTTTCGAGTATCACATTCCACTAATTTACTTTAAAGATAGTACCGACCAAAGGTCTTACAGCAGTGCATCTTCCTGAGTTACAGTATATTCTTCTTGGTGAACTACATCAAAGTGACTTGTTAGGAAACTGTATAGAGTTGAGGAGAACCCATATTGCATAGAGTGTGCAAACGAGCAATTTTTCGGCGAGTGCACACTTTTTTTTAAGAATATAGTCTATATGTATATTAAGATTCAAAATCTTTGAATTTAAGAATAATTTAAGAATAACGCAAGGCCCAAGTTTCATCAATGGGCAGATACTTTGTTTATTAAAGTTTTCTTTAAAAAGGATAGCAAGTAAGAGTATCATTTATCCAGTCTATGAGTCAGTATGTTATGATGCGACTCAGGAACTCTCCGAGGAGTGTCTATTAAACACTTTTCATTATAAAAATATTATCTATACGAGTAGTAATGCTGAAAATCACTAAATTTTAAGAATAATCTAAGAGTTTTGTTAGCTTCAAAGTCAAAAATGCTAAGGATCTTAAGGCTCAGCGAAAAATTAGGTATTCTTAAAATAAAACAGTGTGTAAAATTCCACTATGTGCTTGGTACTCTAAGAGAGATTCCTGAATGTGCTTTGATTAAAGCCATAGAACAAGGTTTGAGGTCTAAAGCTCAAGCCAGACTGAAATTTCTAACGCCAGCACTACGCAAATGATTTGTAAGAAAGTAAAAATTTACACACATGTATTGCTACCACCATGCGAGGAAGATTTCTTGGGTAAACTCTGTGAGGAATTGTGTACTCACATGTTAGTTGACATCATGAAATAGAACAACTATTGCCCATATTTTACGTAGCAAAAATAACAACAACAGTATGATATAAATGAAACTGGAAAGCACACCATAGATATTCGATCAAAAGAATGGTAGCGATCTTCCTTTCGAATATCAGGATTTCTCAGCACATCACCAATGGAATGACTATTGCTTTTTTCATCTTCAGCATGAACTGTATTTTCACTCATTGCTTTTAATCTTTCTGTCACATTCCTCCGGTTACGTTTAGCCGTAGTAGGAATTGCATAGAATGGTGACTTCTGCTCTTGTTTTTCCTAGGGACGAATGCCACTTTCAGTTAGTCATCTTATAAGTATAAATACCCAAGGTGTACCCAAGGGACTGTTCTGAAAGTAGGATTAGGTAGGTAAAGTCAAAAGTCAGAGTTGCCACACCAAGAATTTCCAGGAGTTTTCCAGGAGTTTCCGGGGACTTTTTCAGTGGAATATTGTCATTTTTCCATGCTTTTATCAATTGCGACCAAATACATTTTGCACTTGGGGTCAGGTGTACAATGCCCCCTAAAGCTATCAATGCAGCCATCAGCTCATATGCAGCTATCAATTGAGAGATAAAAATAATGCCATAAAAATGGGAGATTTCAAGCAGCGTTTAAAGTATTCACAAGCTAAAGAAATATTTTAAAATGAGAAACTGAGGAAGCATGACATGACAGCAACAGATTTTATACCTAAGCTTTAAACCTAGTGAAAATAAGCACATCCTTGCACCTACGAATACGAGCTTATAATTGAATTATGAAAGTTTGCATCATCTTTATCATTAGTGTAGCGTGCCTTCTCTATCCTGGGGTGCAGGCCAGTAAGTTACCGATAGGGACCTTGCTGGGATTGGCACTTAAACAGCAGGAACCCCATTTAAAGTTACTCCAGTGTTAGACCTTCAGATTTATGTATGATGAACATATGTACACTAATGACCATGTAGAAGGAAAGCGCCATGTTTTTATACAATGTTGTGACGACGTGGGAGGACCCAACATGGTTGGGTCCGACGCAATAGCAAAATGTATCTGCCAGACAAAACTTTGACAGAATAGTATAGAGCTTAGTTTTTAAAACTTGCTTGGTAAGTCCATATTTAGTAATGATTGCTAAATATGGACTTACCAACCAAGTTTTAAAAATTCTGATTTACTACCCAAGTTTTGAATTTATCACTTCCTATGCTGTGCACTGGCGCATATATCTCAATACATACGTGCATGGGTTGTGGCGATAGTATTTCCTCATTTGTGTTTATTGTTTGTCTTATGTACTTCAGGCCATTATTTTGTAAGTGTATTTTAGGTCAGTGTATTTGTAACTGTCAATGTACTTGGATAAATTTGTCAATGAATGAAACCGAAATTGAACCTGAAACTGAGGGAAAATGCGAGCACAATGATACAAAATGCAATCAGTTCGGCATTCACTTTAGAACAAGTGAGAACCTAATGCACACTGTGCTCATTATGTAAAAAGCTGTTGCATAATCTGGCCAACAGTTTGAAGAAATATTAAAGAAAACTTAGTACGAGGATGGTTGGGTTAAGTCAAAGGATTGATGGATTGGTCAAAAATGTGACGATTTTGAGCGTACATATTGTCTGGATGATCCGCCTGTCAACTGAACATATTATATACCAAAATTGCCGACTAGTCTACTTCAAAGGGTAATATGTTCCCTTTCCTTAAAAACTGCCACTGGTTGGAAGCCAAAATAGCAATCTGAAATTATTTTAACAGATAGGGTTACAGCATAGCTGTACATAAGGATATCTAAAAGTCAGGTGCAATGATACCATTTCAACAGGGGGTGAAACTAGTGGGGGTGTGTGGAGAAGGGATAGAGTCGGGAAAGTCTCAAGAACTTACTATTTAAGCTGCTCTTTCATTTCTGTTTAAGTGTTCCGCAGTGTTTTGCCCATTTTATGTCCCAGCCTTCATTCCTTCAGGCACATCATGTGCTGTCATCAAAACAAACCACACCCCTTCATCGGACCTCTGTGTATCACAGCCCTCCCCCCCCCCCCCCCAATGAAAGCCATGAAGTTTCGCCCTTGCACTTCACCCTCGGTAAAACACTACATTTATTGAGCATTGCATTAAGTTTCTGCAGAGTTTTCAACTCAAAAGTGGTTTACGTAGATGTGATTAGGATCTTACTCTCCCCACACATTCCGAGCATTCAAGTACCTGCTTTGGGAGCACATTGTTCATGCTATAACAATAACACAATAACGCAAATTGTCTCAGTCAACCTACTTTAGCACCCTTTTGTCGCTGCCTCTTGCTGGAACTTCTCGATTTGATTACATTCGATCGAAGGAGGGAGTACTCCACTAGGCCAGCGAAGATGTAAAGAAAACACACCAACATATGAATATCCAACACTCTACCGGTAGGTGCCCTAGGCAGTTCTTGCCTAATGCTGGCAATAAAGGTGATAATAGTGAGAACCAATGCTGCACTCATTGATATGCGCGCAGGAACGGACTGGTAGTCGATGAAGAAGCAAAGCCAACTCATTATCACCATTACAGTTAGGGGGACATAAATTCTTAGCACAAGTGCCGTGTCTCTCCTTCTTAGCTTGACCCTGAGCACCAGCACATCGTAATGCCCTAAAAAAGAAGCGTAGCAAGATTAATACCCTAAGCCAGGACTCAGAATAAGTGCCGATCTGAGTCAAAAAGTGTGGATTTGTAAGTACTATTGATTTTAGGCTCTGCTCTAAGCATCAGAGTATTCTGCAAACACAGATAGTCGACACACACCTTGGCAGAGGTGCAGATAGGAAAATTGATAGGAGGTTTGCGACAAATGTAGATTTGTGACAAAAATATAGTAACTATGATAGCTTTGTTACGAACGATCTATTCAATTATTCAGTTATATTAGAGTCTTTCCTTTGAAAGTTAACATTTCGATACAAGGAAAAACAGCTGTGTAATTTTTCCCACAAGATACGAAATTTTCCGAGAAAATAGCAGTCTATCTCTAGAGAGAGATTGTTCATCACTTTGAACCCCTGTCAATCTACGCCTGTGAACCTAGGCATGACGTTTATAGTAAGACATGAGTACATAACAAGCAAACTACTTGTTTGATAAGAGAGCAGTGGAGAGAAATAGCTCCGGTGAACATAGGAGGTGAATGCCAACACAATGTTGCTTCAAATTACTCACCAAACCATTGAAAATAGTCAACAATCTTTTTGGTTTCAACTTCCATTAGATAGAACTTTCCTGAGATTTTGGTATACTTTGATGAAACTACAGGATTTTCCACCAACCAACTAACATTAAGCCAATCTCTTGAGTATGCAACTAAACAATGAAATAGATGTATAGAGTTTATTCAAGGAACTTAAAATTTAAACTTAAGATTAAAATTAAGACACCTAAGCCATTTCTTCGAGATGCAAGTTAGATAAATTGCTTTGAAGGTAGTGCAATGCGCAAACATTACTTTGATGATTTTTGCAGTTGTCGAAGCAAACAGAGATGAGATGGTGAAACAAAGATAAAGATGCTGTGGAGCGAAAAATTTTGGGAGGAAGAAAATGCATTTCGACAGAGTGTCTGTTGAAGAAAACGCACAAAGGCAAAACAGTAAAAAAGCAAGATCCTTGTGGTACAACACAGCAATACATTTAGTCTACTGTTCTACTTGAGAATATACTTCACCATCAGAGGTTAAGCGGAGGGGGCTCGGGGGCTCGGGGGCTCGGGGGCTCGGAGGCTCGGAGGCTCGGAGGCTCGGGGGCTCGGGGGCTACGCTCTCTTTATTAAAGTTGCAAAAGTTTTTGGGGGTTCAATCCCTTTTCCAATAAGTGCATGCAAGTCTGAAGACGTGTTTCTTGGCAGTATAAACCATGTATAATTTTGTATGTATATAAAACTCAAAAGTTTGAATAAAAATTTGGGTGTTGGCATAGCCACAGAAGAAACTTACAATACAGCCCTCTTGTTAAGTAATGTATTATACAATCCTTAATCAGATATGATTTTCTATAGAAAAAATTCATTTTTCAGATTTATATTGCTATTGATACTAGAGACACAATCATAATACAGCTTCCCATCTATCCAGGGCAAAGAACTAATAAGAGGTTTGCGAGATTTGATCGCCCTAGGCCAGGGATATCCAACATCCGGCACGCTGGCCAAATCGGGCCCTCGGGTAAGGTGTTAGTGACCAGCTAACCTAAGTGACTTTGGACACAAAGTAGCATGCATCATATCAAATCGAATTTAGAATTGCAATGAAGTTAAAAGCAAGCCATTTCCATTCTGGCCCGCTCTGCAGGATCAACAAGCCAGATGTTGTGGATTAGGGTTTCAAGGACGAAAGGTTCCCCATCCCTTCCTTTGGCTGATTCATAGGAATTAAACTGATAGGGCGCTTTAAAACGTCAAAAATAATGCTTGAGTGATGATGGTGTTACACAAAAAATGAGATAAGGACTCACATGAACTCAAATATATTTCGCAGACTTGTTCGTCGAAAGGATAAAAGAAGAAATCCATGTTACAATAATGTTCAATTAAATACCTGGAAATCAAATAAAGAAAGAATACATAAGTCATCGTTTCCATAGCTGATTGATGTTGATTTCTATGTTTGTAGGTATAACATACTATTAATGAACACATTTCTCCACACACACACCACACACCACACACACATCACACACACCACACACACACACACACATACATACACACACACACACACACATACACACACACACACATACACACACACACACACACATACACACATACACACACACACACACACACACACACACACACACACACACGTACATGCATATATATATATATATATATATATATATATATATATATATATATATATTGATACTTTTATATAAATGTATATGCAGTTGTATATGTATAACATAGAAAGTCAACAGACATCTGTTTGGCAAAATAACCTCTACTACAATGTCAAATGTAAATTAAATCATCAAAGACGCATAAGCTATAGTACAAAAAGAAATTACTCAATGCAACCTTTCACTAGTGACAACTCTTCCTGATGACGATATTTTTCCAAACATATTGCGTTTTGTAACTATGCTCTGCCTTCCGGCTTTTTCACTGACAAATACTATATCTGGTGTCCATAGCAGCTTAATCCCATCTCCTGATATTCTGCACGAATTTCCTTGCTTTTCATTAAATGTGAGTCTATGATCAACCCAGGACGAATGCAGGATAAGCTCGGTACTGAAATGCTAGTAATATATAATAAAGCATGTACTTGTACTGAACGTCGGCCAGAATGTCAAGCTCTGGTATTTTAAAGAAGATGAGAAAACGTCTGATGCATTCAAGTTTATATCACAATATGTGCTCAATTTGCAAGTCAAATTAAGAATAAAAAAGTGAGATTCCAATAAATACATCATGTTCAAGATGTGGTTCTTAGTTATTATTGCTCTCTTTTAGTAATTAAGAATCATATGCATTCAAACTCATTGATTTATTCAAATGAGTCATGATGATCAAAATACTTTTGTGGCTAATGAATTTCGAAATTATCCCGAATAAATTGTCGAATCGATATTTGATGCAACAAGTATTCAAGCAGCAAACATTTATTTCATTGAGTCTCGAAACAATAAATTGCAATGGCGGGATTATCAAATTTAAATGGTTAAAGAGAAGAGAACATAGACAAAAATTGCCGAGAATGCACTTTTTCAACTCTTTTCAACTTTTTCAGGCTTTGCATAATTTAAAGAATAAATATGGCTTGTTAATTTTTGCTGATGTCGATTTTCCTAACCGTACTGGAGGTTGTTTAGCATCGTTGTTAAAAACAATGATGAATATCAATGCAACAGCAATCTTAATAAATCTTGATAACTGTTAGTATGAACTTCATGTCATATAATGGAGTTTAAATGGTTAGGGTAACGTGGGGATAGTTAGAAGATATATGTACAATAGAGGTTCAGACTGGGAAGCAGATTCAGATACTTACACTGTCAACAGATTGCAAACCGGCAAGGTTCATAAGAAATAATCGAAGCTCCAACTGCAAGGGTTTCCCTTTGATATGTCATGAAATGGAACGTGAGAAACATAACTATCTTTCATGATAGGGTCAGAATAAGATTTTGAACAAATACTTTAAAGAATGAATACGTAGTTTAGTTAATGAGCTGCCTATCGCTCTAGAGCAGTCTAGAAGATCAGGCAAACACTGGTTCAACGTTTTAGTAGTCTTAAACACACACACACACACACACACACACACACACACACACACACACGCGCGCGCGCGCTCGCGCACGCAGACAAACCAGAGCAAGCAAACACCAATCCAAATATTAAAGATACGGTAAAATAAAGCAAAAACTCACTGGCTATCATTTAAAATGCCTTTTTCATCTTTAAGGATAGGCATCTCTAGCTTTAAAAGATGATTTAGTTTAAAAATATCTCACATTACATAGCTGGGATCTACTAAGTCATTTCAGGAGTCTAAGAAATTTGAATAATTTTACCTGACTGAAAAGGAATTATCCTGTTGTCGTATTGTCTGGTGGTTTCATTTAGGATTATCTCGACCCAGTGTGAGTCACTTTCTGTCCTAAAATTGTATGAAAATTAGATCAAAACTGCATAAATGCTAGAAGCCTTGTAACGCAGTCGAATATCTATAATTTAAATGGGCAAATTATTTTCTTAATCCCCAATGTAGAATATAGTAAGACACTTTTTAGTTCGTTGTCCATGGAACCTGCGATTATACACTTTAGATTGTGAAAGTTCCATCGCTGGTTGCATGGATATTATGATTAAGCGTAAACAACGCTGGTAGCATTAAAAATATCATAAACTGATCGTGGTAGCAACACTGAATGATTAGATTCCTAAATATTTTATGATATAAACGCATTAAGAGAACGAATTAAAAATATACTTAACTTAAATTATAGACGTTTCGATAAATATCTCCATCAGTACATCAGGACAAGTGTATTTTTAGTTTATTCTTTTTATGCAATTTATAATTATATACTTCGTGGATGCGGCTTAGAATTAGGTTGCTTAAATATACATATATATATATATATATATACTGTATATATATATATATAAATATATATATATATATATATATATATATATATATATATATGCATTGAAAACTCAACAAGCTAAACCCACCATGAAATTTTAAAACATTATATAGAATCCAGAGAAAAGTTCAACGATTCCAGTACACAGTCATCATATTGATATTGATTCAGTGAAATACTGAAGAAGGTGAAAACCAAAACGTTTAGGGAGTTAGAATTTTGTACCGAAATCTGTATAAGCATGCATATATATATATATATATATATATATATATATATATATATATATATATATATATATATATATATATATATATATATATAATATATATATATATATATATATATATATATATATATATATATATATATACATATATATATATATGTATGTATGTATGTATGTATGTATGTATGTATGTATATTTATATTCGCTCTACTTCATAGTACCGAGCACTTTAATTGGAACAACTTATCCACAAAGCTTACATTTATATTGTATACATACACAAGTTGTATACTGACCAAGAGAAATTAATGACTATTTTGTAGGTAAAAATCATCTAAGCGTTCTTCACTTTCCAGGAATTAATAGAATCCTTATATCAAACGTACGTGTGACCTGTAGACGATATCTTTAGACAGTGAGCATTGCAATTTTAAGCTGTTACAGTCAAGGCAATGCTCCTATAGATTTCATACCAAGCTGCTTCCGCCATCGTTACTTGTCTCCGACAGTAAAGAAGCACATCTGTGACTTATTGAGTTTGAGATCGCAGCAAACAGCCTGGCTACAATAAAGGTGTATTTTATATGCAGATTTTAGCTGTGAATTATGGGTCATAAGTACTTACCAAACCATAAGCAAGAGTGATACGAAGTAATACGCTATTTGCAAAAGCCTAAATGGTGCAGACATCTTCTACTTATACAATGCTGGACATCTCAGGGGCAGCGTGAAGTGCAGCAAAGCCTGTTAGTATATCTATTATTCATAGTTTTAGACGCAAACAATACGGGTAACCGTTTAATTTGGTTTAAATATGTTAATTAAATCATGATGTTACCCAAAAAACAACTCAAAATACTGGTTAAGTGTCTTTGTTTTGCGCTCTAGGAAAGTTTAAATCCATTATAATTCTAGATGGTTATGACTTGCATCCTTTTAAAGCTCTTGGACATGTGTCCTAAAGCAAATTCTGCTGTATGTGCTGTCTACAAGCGCATCTCTTCATCACCTTCTCCTACCTCAACTTCTCCAACATATACCTTTTGTTATCCAGCAAAAGTTCCAAATGCTACTAGGTGGGATCTACACTCTTATTGAGCATAATTTTATGCTCCCTCTGCATGATACTCCCACATTATGGCTGTATGAGCATATCGAGTTATGGCTTGAACGGTCGGTCGATTTTCAAGATGTTTAGACGACAAGAGTTCTCTGCTACAGATGATAGGTAGGCCAGTTGGATTGAAAGATAGCTTGTTCATGGCAGTAAAAAGAAACTCGACGGAAAATCATAGATGAGACAAAGAGCAGTCGACGATAATTAAAAAATCAAAGTAAGTTTAGTCTTATCACTATGAATCAGCTATTCTGAAGCGGAATTTCCATGTGGTTTTCTCTGGTGACATAGCTACTAAGAGGGAACACTTTCTATGGTATTACGTACAATAAAAGTCATATGGGGTAAATATTCAGGACCTACATTGATAAAAACTCTTGTTTAATGGTTGTAAGCACTTTGAAAAGTCAATCTAGTTTTATCAAAAGGATACAAGCGAACTTACACAGTTCCCTTTCAAAAATGTCAATGTTGAAAAAATATTGAAATTTTTCTAAAAGTCAAATACTAAAGCCCTGGGCAAAGGACACAATTTTTACTCTACTTTTTCACTCGACAAATATGGAGTGGAAAGTCAAGTAAGTTGGTCACCTTGTCGAGTGAACTGAGTTCAGTTGTATGGTGTCGTGTGAAATTTGATCTTCATAAAACAGATCGGATGAAAAAGTGTTGTTGAGTGAAAATTGAATCGTTAGGGCGTGTCCCTGGTCTGGAAAATATTTTTGACGGGAAATAATTCTAGCTACTAGATGGTGGCAAAACTTAAATACAATATGATTACAGCGACGGAAACAAAAATTTTACGATTGCACAATACAGCAAAGAGCATTTTTAGCATATTGCAAAGCTCTTTACGTCCGAAATTTGGTCAAAACAAAAATTCCTCTTGATGAGTCTGAAAGTGCTGAAATTCTAAACCTTATCAAGCTTCGGAAAAAGCAATGAGGGAAACCAGAAAAGTTACGTACAGTATTAGAAAGAGGCTCTCTGTAAACTCAAGTGAGAAATACGGGTCGAAAATCGAGCGCAAAATCGTGAGAAACCGAGTGAAAAATCAAATGGGAATCGAGTTGTTTGGCCAAGCGGCCAGCGCATAGGAAGAACTCGATGCAAGAAATGAAAGTACAAGGAGGGATAGCTCTACCTACATAATGCAGAGCTTCTTAACATATTACTCTTCTTAAGTGCCTAATTACCAGGGGAAAGGAATAAGCAAGGGAGAGTTGGAAACATTGAAACATTAGAAAAATTTAATAAGCGGGGGAACAGGGTTGGAATAAGTGGGGGGTGGGATAACGCTGGAAATACAATGATAGCTAAAGAAGATTTAGCTGATTAACTTCAACTATTAAAATAAAATGCAAGCCAGACAAAACAATTACGTTAGCAAAAAAGATAGATAAATAATAACAATTTTCTACGATATATAAGGTAAAGTCCCCAAAATAAGATAATTAGGTAACTCATGTGCAATCAATCATCTGCTGTCACCTCCTCGTTTTCCTAGACGCTTCTTGGAGGAGCTATGCCAAGTAACAGCACACAGTAAGCTTTTTTAAACATCCTACAGTACGTTAAGAGTACTATTGACAGGAAAGGATTTGCAGTGGCAGCATTTTTGGATCGACCTCTCACAATCATTCCATGACTATAACACGAAAAAGCGGGGACACTGAAAGCTTTTTCAAGATTCATTTCATAATATAAGCAACAATGATTACGGATTTGATTGAAACTTTCAATACTTACCAAGAAAAATATTGAATAAATACCAAACATTCTAGGAACATAAATTGGTGTACCTCAAGGATCATTCTCGGAGCTTTCTATGTTTTACTCTTCATGAAAAGCTCTTGTAGAATATATAATGATTTTCAATCACAGTCGACGATGCTACTAGTCTTGCATGCAACCAAAATCTTGATACATGTGCTTGATAGAAACTAATGGAGCTCTGATCAAAATGGTTTTCTGACATCGGCTTGAAACAAAATGACAATAAATGCAATCTACAGTAGATACATTTTGACGACAGCTACACCAAAAAACCAAATAAAATTAAAAAGTAAAATTTAGCTGGAAAGTGACTTTTGATAAGAAGCTGAGCTGCGAAAACAATGTACAAGGTTTATATAACAAGGCCAATAAAATGGTTCATGCTTTTGCTCATCTGTCTAGAATTGTTATTTCTACTTCATTCTTTGAAGAACCAAAGCGAACAAAATGGAACAGCTCTACCTAGCAAATTACCGATGACAAATATGTTTGTGCGAATATTTACAGCATAATTCTAAATCCACAAATTCGCCTTTAAAAATTAGTTCTGTTTGCACACACTGAAAGCCTGGTTCAGCTCCTATTCACTTGTATCATTTTCGTGAAATGGAGGGGGTTAGATTTGAGGTTGTTCATTATCAAAACTGAGGTATGCGCTCTTGCTGAGACGAAGATGTTCAATTACGGGGAGTGAGAGATCAAACCAGTTCAAACATTTAACGACATCACTGGTGCCTGATCCAAAATTGAGTGAACTAACATCAAACATCGAAATTGATCAGAAAAACTTTGAACAGAGCAGAATGGGGGATGACGACGACAAATCTGTAAGGAAAAGGTGACATTTGATGAATGGCTGTTATGAAGAATTTTGGTGAGAACTCATCATTCGATGAATTCGAATGCAATCTTCTAAAGTTACAATTGCTACGAAAACTTTTGTCGTCAAGACAAATGAGTACCTAAGACTCCTGCCAAAATATGGGTGGTTTGACTCTGGCTTAACTCTACCTATAACTTCAACCTGAACACGGCCCTGCTAGCAAGTTGTATGCAATATGAGATTCTACCGACATACTATGAACAGAACGAATTGTGAAAATTTTTTTAGCTCGGATGAAATATGAGACCACGTAGGCCTACACAACGTAAAGCACATTCTATTCCTATTTTGCTTATGAAGCCATTGCAAAGGACACAACTTAATTTGATATGAATTTATCAAAACAATTGCAAAGCTACGAATGGGGACAATATAGCACTAGCTTGCTCAATGAAATTTAAGAAAGTTTGAGAGGATGATGTACCATATTTGCTGTTCAAGACTGAAATGGACCCTGGACATTTTAAATTCATTTTAAACCAATATTTCTCATAATCTTTTAACCTAGGAAATATGCTCTCCTAGTTACGGACGAAGGTCCAAATATCACTAAATATTTACAGCATTTAGGATCACATGTTTGTCAACATGTAGAAACCAATGAGCCAAAATTGCTGGAAGCAGACTTTTATAAGGGTGCCAACCTAGGGGGGGGGCACAAATAATCTGAGCACAGTGAGAATCAGTCAGTTGGGTGGTCTGGTAGCCCCCAGTAGCCCCCAGTAGTGTCCAAAATGCATTGAATTACA
Organism: Mastigias papua; assembly: GCA_964019165.1. Taxonomy (NCBI): domain Eukaryota; kingdom Metazoa; phylum Cnidaria; class Scyphozoa; order Rhizostomeae; family Mastigiidae; genus Mastigias; species Mastigias papua. The sequence goes on from OZ025267.1 coordinate 4,579,589, forward strand.
TGAACTATGCTTAAGTCTGACAATTAATGCTAAGTAATGCAAAAAGTAGTTTCGAGTGCTTTTTTTCTAAAGGGCAACTGGGTCATTTTATGGAATTTCAGGAGGGGCGTTGTCCCCTAGGCCACCCCTTTGCTACGTGTTTGGTGCTAACAGAAAGTCAAAGATTGCAAAATGAAATGTTCATTTCAGCCATAAAGGGTTACGTTACATCGATTGGTCAAGTAAAACAAGGGTATGTCATACACTGAAATTAGACCTAATGGCAGGGAAACGCAGTTCAAATGATCAATATATTTCTTTAGAAATAAAGAAATTTATTTTACTAAGTAAATTCATTGTCAGACCAAGCTACCAACCTGACTAGTTGATCCACATGACATTCTGCGCATGGCAAGTTGAGGTAAGCAACATTTCAAGTTATACTTTGAGTTGAACAGAACACAAATCGCTCAAGGAAGAAGGAATGAGAGTTTACATGCTTCATAAGACCAGAGGAGTCAAGTCGATGGTATTTTCATTTCCAAATAGTAATCACTCCAAAGCAAACTAGTTGTAGAAGCTTTGCAACAATGTTGAGACGCATTGGGCTGAAAACACGAACACTTTATCAGAGCATATCACAGGTTTGTCTTGATAATATAATAATACAAAGCGATGTGATGGGATGCTTTGCACTGAGGGAGCTGAGTACATTTTGGCGCCCTTCCTCCATAGATATGAAGTACGAGTCAATAACTGGAGAGCTGCTAAAAGTTTCAGTTAGTGACATAGGAGAACTCGCCATGGTTGGGTCCAACACTTGAAAAAATTGTTAAAATTCTGCCCTTTCCAATGGATAAAAACATCTCTCTGATCAAAATTTGATTGAATAGTGTAGTTCATATCCAGGAATATTCTACAGTGAGAACTAAACAGAGAAGAAAAATATTTCCCAAGAAACGGCGGATTTTCATCAAGTGCCAATGTTTGAGAGCTCTGATCAGGTCTATTTTCTCCCAACCTAATTGACCAATCTTCATTGAGGATTTGGACCACACATGAGTTCCAGAGCTAAATTTGGCCCCATTCTGCATGATGATAGGTCACTTAGCTTGAGAGAAAATGGATCTGATCAGAGCTCTGAAACATCTGGCAGCTATCGATGCATTTAGCTTTGATTTACAAATTCATCAACTTTACAAGTCCAGACATTTTCCCTTTTAAGGGAAAGAGTACCATTAGTTTTATCCTTAATCAGTTTATCTAGATTCGACTTTACCTTTTCTACTTAAAGTGCTTTTGAGAACCTCATAGAAAAGAATCCCTCTGTAAGCTCAAAACTATCATCTATCCCTCAAAGAGAAATAAGCAACTGAGCAGTATTCTGAATGCTAGATTCTCAATTGAACACCTAGAACATGACTGAAAACTGCCACTGGATATTATCAGGTTCAGACCAATATTCATTGAACTGAAATCGATAAGAAGAAGACAAGCTGTTCGTAGCAGAAACAAGGGTATTTTTACTGTAACTCAGGATTAAGCCAACACTAGCAGCATCGGCCATACATTCTCTTATAATTTCAATCTCTGTAAGTGACGTACTTTGCATTATTGGTAATCCTTTACACAGCTTATACTTTTTAGTTTCAATTTGCTACTGTTTCAAGTTATTAATCAGATCAGTTGCAACTACAGTTGTTGCTCAAATAGATTTTTAATGATACAGTGCCTGTTGTGAAATTCAAGTTCCAAATTGTGTTCATTGAACATACAACCTGCTTTATGACAAGTTAAGCATACAGTTTACTCTTAAGGTCATGAAGAAATACCTTGCAGTTTACTGTTCGTTGAAAACACAAAACATTCATTCTTAGTTTTTGCATTCATGATTGCCTAGAAAAACTAGTTTTGAGTAAAAGTTTGTCATATGATAGCTTAAAGTCACTCGTTATAATTTGTTCTCTCATTCCCGAAGCCGATTGTTTTATTGATACCAGTCTCATTAGAGATGAAGTAAAGTTAAATCCTTGCATGATTGCTGGATTGAATTAAACATGGTGCTAAAACAACCCTTTCTATAAAATATTTCAATATTTCAGGTGAGTCTAACTTACGCTCTCTGCTTTAAAGCACTATTGCGACGACTACTGCTAGTGGTACTAGTACTGTGAAGAGCGACTGAATGAGAAAGAAGCCACTCGGAACTGTAAAAATTGTATTTTCGATAGAGAAATTGGTTCCATTCAACTTAGAGAAAAAGTTGTAAACTATTTCAAAAAGGTCGATTGGAAAAGAAGCACTTCACTTTACTAAAGCAATGCTGTTTGCAATGTATAAAAGAGCTGCTCGGTTTCATTTTGTGTGGCATATATGAAACTTATTTGCAACAAACTACGCTTGATTAAAGTTTAATTATTGCATTGCACTGCATTGCACTGCATTGCACAACATTTGTAAATTTTGTGCAATGCAGTGCAATGTAGTGCAATGCAGTGCAATGCAATAATTAAACTTTAATCAAGCGCAGTTTGATAAATATACCGATCTTTCATTTTCACTTCAGTCACCGCTTGTACTGTAGTGTGTTTGAAAGATGGCAATTTCATACTTCGTTGATTGTTGACCATAGCTGAGGGAGACATTTGTAGGCACTGCAAAAAAATTATACGGGAAGCTAGGTTTGCAACAGGATAAACGTTTTCTATCATTTATCCTTTCATATTTTTATTCTTTTTATCTTGTAGATACAACTATATGTTTTTGATTTACAGAGTTTAAAACTGGAAAATTTTTGCTCAGTAGGCCTAAATTAGATGTAATTTAGCAAATTTTCATTTTTTAGATGTCCTACTTTACATAAAGTAATAATGATGAAGATGATGATAGTAATGATGATGATGATGATAATTATGATGTTGATAATGATTATGCTGGCTGCCCGTGGTTGGAGTCCTCCTCGTGGTGGCAAGCAGGTAAAGAGATTCACTGCCCTTAAATTGATAGTGATTTATTTCGCTATAATGAGAACAGATAGGCAGATGATGATAATGATGTCCACAAGACTGCCACTCCAGCATTAACCATCAAATTAGTGCCTAAAATGAACTGGACACATTATTCATCATATCATGTGTACCCGCATATCTGGCTATAAATTTCGGTTCACCTTTCGGTCGCTATCCGACGTTTCATACTCTGACGTGTGTCGGACGAAAAAAAGCTTTTCAGTATGGTCAAAACATGGTACCGCTTTTTCGTGCTGTAGTAGAAAAATATATGTCTAAATCTTTAGCTATTACATCCTCAATTTGCCGACAAATTTGTGTGAGGCCAAATGTAGCAGATTGGCGTACTGTCTGGTAGGCCATGGCACCTAATCCTTCTTCCTCTTCAAATGTAGAACAATTTGCCGACAGATATGGTAAATTTGGTGATCTGCTGACGAAACTTTTGTTTGGGGCTGTGAAACCTCTACATCCTCACTGTAGGTACGGACCTATCGAAGATAAAACTTGCGTTGTGCTTGCAAGTCTAAAAATATCAGAGCAAATCTAACAAACGATAATTCTATCTCACCTCAGGACTTGATATTATGATTTATTCGATCTTGATCATGCTTATACCGGCAAAACGTTCATTCACTAAAAGAAAACAGAGAAGAGCTGAAAGAAGAATGCAATTCATGAACAGCAACTGCAATAGACGATCTAACATCATACGAATAGATAAAAGACAATATCTGTTTGGCTTGCTATTCTGATCTTTCAAGTTTTCAATGTGGGGGGAGATTTTGGACTCATGTAGCCTTCGAAGTGTCAGGAAAAAGCGCACTGGTCAGCTGAATCAAGACTAATCTACTACACGTTGGGAGTGGACAACACGTTGACGTGTAGTAGGTTTGACGTGCAGTAGAAGTGTACTACACGTTGAACTGGATACCACTTTGTTTGTAGGTTATAAGATAAGATCATTAGGTAACAAAAGCTAATATAAGGGGCTGTTCAATAATTACTTCACGCTAGAATTGCTATTTTTGACCCACCCACCCTCCAGCGTCATGCTCTGAATCACAAAAAATGCGTAGAACTACCATTGAGATAGGCCTGTCTCTAAGAGAAGTACCCACCCCCTAGGCGTGACGTAATTGTTGAACAGCCCCTAAGGGGAATATGCAAAGTTGCAGAAGTCAATAATCTGTAGGCAGAGCATGAAGGAAATTCTAGGACCACACCTAAGTCCTGCCAGAAGCACTTTTTGTGTAATATACTTTCATGCTCACATCTGCTGCATCTTTTATCAGCAGTGTAGAGATGCCATTAAGTAGTTTCAGATGACTGTTGACCTTGTGTGGATATGATGTATGACCTGACTGTGACCTTCGACACTGAAATCTCGCAGTTTGATTGGGCAGAGTTATTTGATTGTGGTTCATCGTGCAACCAGGCCCATAGCTATGGGGTGGTGTGGGGAGGCAAATGCCACCCCTGAAAATTCTGCAGTTTTTATTACTGCTTTATCTTGTAGCTAAAGAGATATCTCCTCGACTTTCGTTGATCTCAGTTTTGGCCTTTACGAGACGGTTCATTCTTTCCTTGTGCAAACATTTTTCCATATGATTGTGACAATTGCGATAACATTTAAGTCTGAAATAAGTTCTCAGATATTGTGCCACATGCTTCCAAAAGACAATTTAGCAGAAATTTCTATAGGAAGGACAATAAGCCAAGGAACGCGAAGCTCTTCTATTCAAATACCCTTCGGCTCTATAAAGCGAACGCTCCCACACAGCGGACACTGTAATTCGTAACGAACAGTGTCTGCTTTAAAGAGATTACACGGTATCTCCACCATGCTAACTCGGGGATGTACTGCCCGCGTTATAAAGAATCACAATGAATCGCTATCAACGTAAGGGTGTCTGACTGTGTTCGCTCTCCATCACGAGGATATCTCCAACCATGAGCTAGCATACATCACTATCATCATCATCATCATTATCATCATCATCATCATCATCATCATCATCATCATCATCATCATCATCATCATCATCATCATCATCATCTTCGTCATCATCATCACCATTATCACCATTATCACAATGAACATCATCATTGTTATATTTTGTAAGACTTGAGACAGATATAACAAAGTATTTGTCGATAAACGCAACCCATAAATTCAGAGCTAACATCGGTACAAACTTGATTGATCAAGCAAACGTATGGCGTGCGTAGAGAAGAGAGTGAACAAGAGAAGAAGTGAGTGAGAGAAAGATCCTTAGATAATAGTAAAAGAAAGCAAGATTTAACCAAGAAAGCGGAGGTGTGAAATGTGAGAATAGGAAATATCGTAACTGGGAATTGAAAAATGCAGATCAAAACACAACTACAGACGTAAACAAGTTCAAATACTGCAATCATCAGCAATATAAATACCCCGATCATCAGATCTTCATCGCCAGATCAACTTTTGAGAAATGGAGTGGCAGTCGCTGATCTGTCCAACCGAGGCGCCTTCATGAAAACCAGGCTCAGTAAATCAAGCTGTAGTTCTGCCTGAGTGTAGCCTACCTTATCACCTCTTGTAACAATTCGCAGGCGATCTCTGACCTCAAGGCCAGCCCAGGCTCCGAGAGGGGGCGTAATGGGTTGACAGAGAGAAAAAGAGACAGAGAGACAGACAGACAGACAGACGGACAGACGGACGGACAGACAGACAGACAGACAGACAGATAGACAGATAGATGGCAGATAGACAGAGAGCCAGACAGACTGACAGATGATGGTGTATCTGGCAGTAGTTGTGACAGTATTGATTCTAGATAAATTCAAGCTCAAGTTTTGATTCTGTCTCGTTGCCATTTAACCAAAATTTGATATATAATTTGACTTTATATGAAAAATTAAGACATAAAAAGCAAAAATCAACGAAAATTGGACTTTTGTGCCGTCATCATAAAACTTCCGGTACCAAATTCACCATGACGCTGAGTGAAATTTGATCCCAGGAGTCTCTAGCAACAAATCAATTTTCAATAGAGACATAGAGACCTACTAGAAGCAGCCTTTTCAAAAGGTCACTAACAAAGAATTACGTTACAAATAGATAATGATATACTCCTTTCAACAATAAAGACGTTCATTACTTTCATTGGACAGGTGAAACAATGGTATGTCTTACAATGAGAATAGTTTTTGTGGCAAGTATAACTACTTCAAGCAACCGTTAAATTGTTTTACAAATATAGAATGTTCCTTAAAAGGATCGTTGTGAGACCAAGCAACCAATCTGATTAGCTGGACCACGTGACATTCTTGCACTTAGCAAGTTGAGCTGAACAACGCATGAAGTCACACCTTGAGTGGGAAGGAAGACAAGTCGCTCGAGGGAGAGGGAATGAGAGTTTACATGCTTCATAAGACCAGAGGAGTTAAGTCGATGGTATTTTCATTTCCAGATAGTAATCACTCCAAAGCGAACTAGTTGTAGAAGCTTTGCAACAATGTTGAGACGCATTGGGCTGAAAACACGGACACTCTATCGGAGCATATCACAGGTTTGTCTTCTTAATAGAATACTGCTTCCTACAATGCAAGGTTGGATGTGTTTTCTAGGACGTTAGTTGCAAGATGTATCAATCCGATTGTGTTTGCGCCTTTGCTCGGCGACTTTTCAAGGGAAATTTCTAAGACCATGCTAAGCTGTGATAAAGTTTTGCCATGCCTTGTACGGATTTTTGTGACTACGCCATATAAATCTCCAAAATTGCAGGCACTACGCTCTGTTGTTTGAGGCTATGTTTAATGGTGTCAAACGTCACTCTGCCATCCTTCGGGAGGGACGTTATACGAGGGGTCCCATGCCTGGATGCGGCATGCACAATAGGCCTAAATTAGCTGAAAACGCTAGATATAGCAGGCTACTCCAAATAAAGTAAACAACAACAACAACAGCAACAACAACTGCTTACAGAAGTTGTCGTAAGGAATGATGGTGAAACAGGCATTACAGAAAGTGCAGAGTTTCGACATTATAGAGAGTTAGACACACTTTCAAATTTCCAAACCTCACTGTCTTTTTCTAAGACCACAAAATGTGGCCAAGGCCAGATTGAATATAAAAGTTTTAGGTTCTATCCACATTTCATGTAGTTAGTCCCAAATATGTCCGGTGTGTGCTTAGAAAAATGCCTTGGCGTATGAAGGAAAACCTTGCTTCTTGGCATTTCCGCAACAGAAAATCCCTTTGATATCAGAATAGTGAAGGAAATGCCCGTCTTAGGATCAACATGGAATGCACCCTGGCCCTTATCTAGTGTAGTACAGATTGTACACAGATAAAAACGAGTTTTCGTTCTTAATTCATCATTTCCGAAGTATAACTGAACTAAAATCTACCTCAACGCAGCTTACAATACTAGACACACTGTGTACTAATCAACACATCAGACAGTGCAGTCAACACTATAGACGCAATGACGTCATGATTACATTGACAGATTTCACAATCATTTTGGGGAAATAACATAATACACGAGCATATCGTAAACAGGGGAAGGTGTGCCGTCCGTTGCACTTATCAAACATAATGTGCTCTAATTACCGTAAACTATCGAATAAGGGCTTTTATTGATTTCAGGCCGAGTGATAGTTGATTTTATTATTTCAACTTTTATTTTGAAATAAGTGCCTACAACCCTACAAGCACCCACTACCATACAAGCACCCAGTGCCGAATAAGCGCCTAGCCTCCAGCACAAAAGTAAATAAGCATCCGACCACTTATTGGGTAGTTTACGGTATTTGCATCGGGTCTATGACGAGTTGAGCGCTGAAGATATGGCGTTTCGTGACCTAGGACCTCAGGGCTGCTCCAAATACGGAACTCTCAAAGTTTATATTGGTCATAAGATGATCTTAAACGTTGCAAAATAATCTTCTAGTTTTCTAGCAAATAATCTTCATCATTGCCAACATTTGTGTTGATGTGAAAAACCAGTTACTGGCCTTGCTTAACATGTGGATAAGTATCACGAGGCACAATGCCTTTAAACTTGACCTCGAATATCGAGTCTCAAAATATTGAGAACCTAAACTAAACACTGTTACATATTTTGAACAATCACTTTCATAAAATTTCGCTGAATATCACAACTTTACATCTTAAATCCCATTTCAACTTTATTAATACCCTAAGCAATAAATAATCATATATTTCTTATGCAATAATTTATTTTACAACATCGTTTTCAATTCTCAGACCCCAAATATCAAGCTGTAATTCACACACCCCAAGGAAAATCTCAGTCCCCAAATAGTGACACGGATCCCCTTATAGAAAGGTAGGGAGTACCTCCTCCTGGGATCTAGCTGAGTTAGGTTTCACAAAAATAGTTGACAGTCAGCCCAACCGATGGATTTATAGTGGAGTTTTCTTAATTATCCTCATATCATCAAGATGAAACTGTCCTTCTCTGCGGTCCCTGCTATAAGAAATAATTGTGGACTACTGGCGTTGTGAACAACGGCTGAATCAGTGCGGAGCCATTCAAAACCACCCAACTGTACAAATGGCATTTTCAGTAGCAATGCATTTTATCTAATTATGTGTGCAGTTGTTCACTGCCATTCTGTTTCACTATTTTCCATACAGAATTTAGGCACCCAACTCCATAATACATTGAAAACATCATTGCACATTATCGATATCAGTCCATACGATTTAAATTCTATCAAATATATGCATGAATGATCACTTTTTGTTCTTCAAACGAGCTACCTTGCATAACTATGCTGAAAATAACACCCATATTTCATCTTCCAAGGGGCATAAAAGGCGGATAAATCTCATATACTTTGTGAAAAATTCCAAACAAAAATCACCAAAATCATAAACCATCACAAAAATCACAAAAATCTCATGCACCTTTCTACGAGTGATACACCCCTCGCCTTCTTCAAGAATCTACCATATTTGATTGAGCTACTGGAAGAAGAAGCTAGAATTGCTTTGAATTGGCTAAAACAAAATCAAATAATCTCATATCTAGAAAATTTCATAAAATTCTTACTAGAAAAGATTAAGAAAATACCAGTGGAAAAATTTTAAAATCCAGAGTAAGCAGTCAAATCTGGAAGAAACAGTTTCAAGTTGCTAAGTATTCAGCTAGATGTTAAGTTAAATTTTGACCAGCACATAAGGTACTCTGCAGAAAAGCTTCATCATAACTCCATATTATAGACCAAATGAAGTCACATTTCGACTTCATAGCCTTTGAACATAGGGACCTCATATTTCAAGTGAATTACCATGTGATATAAAATAAACTTAAAACTTAAGCAACTTTTAAACCACTGTAATGATGAAAAAGCTGGAATGGTCAAAACTGTAATTGTAATGCTTGCGAACATACCTCCAAATGATAGTCTTTACCTATACATTTTTAGATTAGTCCTAGATTTGTTTTATTTATCAATTTTAATTAGTTTACTATATATATAATTGTAATTAGTAAAAACTAGAGGTAGATAGTGATGCAGAATAAGTTGATCAAATCACAAATCAGCTTTTAGTGGCGTTGCAAGACGAAACTTATAAAGTCTCATTGCAAAAGGTATATCACTACAAGAAAAGTGTACTAGATTTATGAGAAATTTTTGTGTCTTTTGTGATGTATTCTTATGAATTCTTGTGATTTTTGTGTGATTTTTTGTGATGTTTGGTGACTTTTATTGTTATTTTCGTTATGTTTTGTTGGTTTGTTGTAAATTGTTTTGATTTTCTGTGATTTTTTGTTATTGATTCTTGTGATTTTTTTGACTTTTCCACAAATTGTGCGTGATATGCCCCTAGTCTCATTAAACATTAGTTGAAGGATATATCTTGACTCCACACGACTATCGTTTATAGCACTAGCTAAGCAGTGAAGTAACGTGCAGATCTTATACTATACCATACGTAGAGTACTTGTATGGACTTCGAACAGATCCTGCTCGCTGATCCACATAGACAAACACTAAACGCGAGTGGGAATAATGAACCGTAAAATTCCAACATGACAACTACACAATGGCGATGGTCTTAGCATGGGGAAACCTAGTTGTTCGAAGATGAAGATCTGGGGTGTTCCTGTAATGTTTTTCTCTAAGGAAGTGTAGGACCCACAATTTAATAACAAAAGTGAGCGTGGTTCTTATGAGTGAAAACTATACATTTAAAGTATTGTGTCCAATTTGTCGGAAATTTGCGTGAGTCGGTAACTGTAATAAATTCATGACCTGTCCTCTACTCCACAGCACCTAATCCTTCTCTTAAGCTGCTAGAATACAGAAAATTGCTACAGTTTGCAAACAACAATGGTAAATTTGGTAATTTGTTGACAGGAGTTTTGCCTGGGGAACGTGACACCGCCCACCCCACTGTAGGTACGGACATGTCAAAGATAAAACTTGGGTTTAGTTTAAATATCTCAGAATGAATCTATCTGGCAAACGATTATGTCAACTTACATCAAGACATCATATCATGACTTCATTTGATCTTGATGATATTCATGCCAGCAAAAGCATTCAAGGACTAAATGAAAACAGACAACAACTGAAAATAGGATATAATCTCAAATGGTGTGAAAATCTATAAAATAAAAGCCGTTTCGCTTGCTATTCGGATCTTAAAAGGTGGGTATGTGAGGTTGATTTTGCATCAAGAATCAAGTAGCGTAGAATGCCATGTAAAGTGTCATAAGATTTGCATTGACCAACTGAGTCAATTCTTAACTTACAGCACATTGAATATGGACTAGAAAACTGGATACCACCTTGATATAGGTTATAAGAACACACACTTTTGTCAGTGTGTGTGACTGCCTTTGTCCTCAGTATGGTTACCTAGTTGTAAATAAAGAAGAAATTGTAAGTGGAACTTGTAGTGAGGACTCAGTGACTCTGCGTCCTTCCTCACTGCGAGTTCCACTAGAAAATGAATAATATTTGTTTGTTTTCTTTTTAGTATTTGTTTTTTCTTTTACTTGTAGAAAAAAATATAGGTTATAAGATGCGATCGTTAGGGAGCAAAAGCTAAAATAACGGAAATCTACAAGACCACCATTATGCATAGGTTAATAGTCTGTAGACAAAGCATGAAGAGAAATTTCTAGGACAACGTCTATGACCCACCAGAAACACTTTGTGCAATATATCTCCATTATCTTGTACTTTTTGCATGACAATTCGGTAACTGCAGTACTTGCACAACAATGTCAATTTCTAAGAGCACTATTTGCATTTTAAAGGTGGCACTACTGGCGGTGCAGACCACTGTCTTTTAGGCCCTGTTGTGGCCGTAGTATGTTACACTTAGAAAGTTTATCACCTTATATGAGGAGAAGTCTTGACGAAGAGAGCGCTTTCGCACAGGGTTTTATTATTATTTTTAGTATTGTGTGTATATTTCGAATATTAATCAGTTCCGAAAATTATTATCTATAGTTGATCTACTGTGCTGTTACAGGCCTCGAAATTGAGACAACAAACTGACATTAAGGAGGGACAGTTGCTCGACAAATCTCCAGTATGTTCACACAATGAATGGGATCCGTTGGAAGAGATCATTGTTGGTCGAGCTGAAAATGCATGTGTCCCTAAAATGACAATGGAAGTGAAGGCGAACACATACGAAAAGTATTGGGACTTCTATTTAAAGTATGGAGGGACCAACTTCCCGGAGGGGTATGTAAAAAAAGCTGTAGCGGAAATTGAAGAATTCTGTAATATTCTTCAACATGAAGGAGTTGTTGTAAGAAGACCGGATATCATGGACCATTCAAAGGTAGAAATTAATTCTGTTATTGATATTTATACAATTTGATAGCTTTCGTTACAACACAATACTTGATATACCGTATTTTCTCGAATAAAGGCCAACCTTGGAGAACAGGGGGATTAGAAACTGACTGAGATACCTATAGATAACACAAAAATAAGTATAACTCGAAAATAGGTCATTTGACATAGACTATGTTTTGCATATTGCTCAAGATCATATTATGCAATAACACTTAGCTTATGAAATGCTTTAAGACAGATTTGAACAGTTTCTTCTGAACATTTGGAAAACCATGAACAACTCTTGTCGTGTTGTTTTATATGGCGTTTATAGGATATTATGAACATATAAAAATTATGAACATACCTTAAAGATGAGAGCTCGAACCATCTTGAAAATATGCTTGATACTCTTAAATGGCAGAATCTTGAGGAGACACTAATAAGACATAAAATCTATATTTTTACAGGTTCACGTTTCTCACGAATTATGGCTGTTATCAACGAAAGCCCTGTATCATATTACGCTGTTAAACTACACGATCAATACTGTAAAGCAATAATCAAATTTTATAGGCTGTAACTTTTAGTTTTAAAATTAAGAATTATGCCTTCAGTACATACAGCTACAAATGAAAAGTATTTATGAATATGAATGAGAAATAGCACCAGTTTCAAGCACGTGTCTGTGTCCAAGAGTACGCGACGGCATAATACGAGCTGGTTCTTCTGGAATGGGATGCGATCTTACATTAAACTGTTATATATCTAATAAGAGCAACACTGTTTTGCATTCTTTGTAGGCGTACGAGACACCAGATTTCAAATCACAGGGTCTGTACGCGGCAATGCCTCGCGATATATTGCTGATTGTTGGAGAAGAAATTATAGAGGCACCGATGGCATGGAGGTCAAGGTTTTTTGAATATCGAGCATATCGAAGTCTGATAAAGGAATACTTCAATGCTGGCGCAAAATGGACGACAGCTCCGAAACCAACCATGGCAGAAGAACTGTACGACCTGGTATGATTGCAGTCAAATTTTAATGTGAATTATTGTTGGAGTGTTTGCTTGTTGCAATGAAGAATGGAGTCTACATAGAAGGAAACAGAGTACAGTTGATGGGTGCTGCAGCATAGCAGCTGATAATATTACATTTTTCTGTATGACAGCTTTTTCAGTATATATAAGACAATACCCTGTATAAAGGAAAATATATATATATATATATATATATATATATATATATATATATATATATATATATATATATATATATATATATATATATATATATATATATATAGCTCTACATATGTATTGTGCACTCTATACAGACCTTGGTGTCTGTATTATTATTAGTACTATTTATATTTGTATACATCACTGAATCAGAGGCGCATTCGCATGGTACATATATATATATATATATATATATATATATATATATATATATATATATATATATATATATATATATATATATATATATATATATATATATATTTATATATATATTGTATATTTTATATATATATATATAGTTTACATAGCTAAGAAGACAGTATGCTTACTTGCTGCAGTATCTACAACAGAAAATGCTTAGATGAGGAAATGCTCAAATGGTCAAGTATCTACAGCAATTCTATAGGACAAACACTACCTCTTGTTGATTGAAAGGTAAATTAAAGATCATAAGTATATTGCAGGAGTATCCCATTGAATCAGTCGAAGACAGACATATTCTGGCAGCGAAAGGACAGTTTGTGACTACAGAATACGAACCGTGCTTTGACGCAGCAGACTTTATGAGAGCTGGTCGGGACATCTTTGCTCAACGAAGCCAGGTTTGCCTATTTACTACAAGGCATTATTTTCATTCAGCCATCAAGAAATACTTGAATTTATAACAACGTGTTGTGAATGTGATCAGTTACGCACAAGAAGAGAAGTGAATGAAATCTCACATGTAAAATTTGATATAATTGTTTTAAGCACTCTTGTAGGAAGATGATAATCATGAACTTCTTGCACCTATACAGGTAACAAACTACTTGGGCATCAAGTGGCTACAGAAACACCTGGGAGATGAATACAAAATTCATATATTGTCATTTAAAGACCCAAATCCGATGCATATTGATGCAACATTCAACATTATTGGACCAGGTCTTGCAGTTGCAAATCCCGATCGTCCTTGCAATCAAATGCATATGTTTGAAAAAGCTGGTTGGAAAATCATCAATGCACCGTTGCCTGTTATACCTGACTCGCACCCTCTATGGATGAGTTCGAAATGGCTTAGCATGAATGTGTTGATGTTGGATGAAAAACGTGTTATTGTTGATAAAAATGAGCCACCAACACAGAAGGTCAGTAGGTAGCGCTACATATTTCATCTTCATTTCATTGTGTTTCACTATCTCCACTTGCAGCTAATTTTACACAATAGTCTATTATGAGTTATTGCCAAGAATCTGCTGAGTCTCCTTTGGAGTATGTAGGCCCACACTTACTGAACACTGCTCCAACACCTACTTCCACATTTCATTAAGGTGATCTCAAGCACGACTGTCCCAGCTAATAGCAGTATTGAAGAAGGTTCTTGAGTGTATCCATGGATGGTGCACGCTCCTTTCTTTATCGATTCCATGCATGATAACTTTGAATTTTACGCATCTAATTGCAGATGTTCGAGTCTCTTGGGATTGAATGCATACCAGTTAATATTCGTCATGCCAATTCCTTTGGCGGTGGATTTCATTGCTGGACATGTGACGTTCGCAGAAGAGGAACTTTGGAATCATACTTCTGAAGGCTTTTGACCACACTTGGATATTACGCAATCTCTTAAGTTGGAGCTTTCACCTTCAAGTTTTCAACGTTATCCCTAGATTTGGCATATTTCATATATTCGTTTTGACATGTTAAAAAGCCTTGTTATCATTTAAGGAGCATTTTCATTTTTCTCATTACTTTTGATGACTTGTCATGAGAGTTTACTTACGTTGAATTAGCACTGTCTGTGTCAGAACGCAAACAACAGAATGCTGTAATGGAATATTCACCTTTCATTTAGTCTACTTGCATACCTTGCTGGAGTAAAGACTTTCAAGATATTTACGAACACATATCCCTTCAGGTTTGAGCCCAGAGTTGCGATGAAAAGTACCAACTTCAAAATGATTATATGCATTTTTGTCATAAATTTTAACACATTATGTCTTACAGAAATTACCAGCATATATATTAACAATAATTTAGTTCAATAGCGGCTATGAAGCAATTCATACTTAGCGGTAAGCAAGGACGTCACGAAACGTTTGGTTGCCGGAGAGGCGAAGCAACATTTTGGTTGGGGGGGGGGGCTCGATTGGACGGATTAAAATTGCAGGAGTATAGAGGGTGCTAAAATGGATACTAAGTACAGTTGCTATGAAAATTGAAGGGGCTACAGCTCCCTAGCACCTCCCAGCTCCGGTACGCATGGGTTGGGATGCGTAGCCTTGAATTCTGCAAAAGGTACATTATTTTAACGATACAGTAACCTAAGTTTACCTGAACTTTCCCACTCTGAAAATAGTTGGGGTGTGACACCCCACATCCCTAGAACCTACGTCCTTGGATGTAAGGAATGTTGTCAGAAAATGTGAGAAAGAAGTGCAATACTGAGGACTGAACCAGAAAGAAGAGCCTAAATTGCGTAGAAACGACCAAATTGTGGAGTCGCAAATGAGAACTGAGGGTTAGTAATTGGGTAAAGTGCAAAAGCAGTGCACAAATGAAAATTCATCCGGGCGGCTACACTGTTGGTATGCTTTTGATATTCAAATTAAAATCTGTCTTATATAACGCTGACCCATTGCTTGCTAATGAAAACTGTTGATAGTAGAAATGCTTCAACCTTGACAAATTCAATACAAACACATTTCCATGTTGTAAAGCTATGATTTACTAAGTATTTGTGAGATAGGTTGATGCTGCTGAGATTCGTATGAGACGACGAAAAACCAAACAGTAAAGTTTCTCAATGGAAATCTGAGATGTACTATGCCTCAACTAACTTATGTCCTATCAGCTAATACAAATACTTTTGGACAAAATACATGCGTCTTATAGCATAAAGAATAGAACTAAATGATATTTACGTATGCCTAACATTCATGGAAGCTATAAAGGTTCTGTTGGCTCATTTGCATTCGAGCCCCCGACGTACCTCACGAACAGCTAATACGAATGGGCACTCCTCAGTCTTTTGCAAGCACTGAGAGTCCAAATATCTAATACCAAAGCAATACACAATGCAACAAGACGGCACTCGTCAGTCTTTCTCAAGCACTGAGAATCCAAAATATCTAATAACAAAATATGAGACATCTAAATAAGATATCAGTACTTCTACAAGCTACTAAATATCTGTCCAAATCTTCCAAACTATAGCCCCAATCTGACAATTATAAATTAGCAGTACTACAGTACTCAAAGGGGAGTTTCATCTCTGGGTAATATCCTATCCAAGGAAGAGAGTATCAGCTGCCTAGGATTGTAGTGAAAAAGCATATTATTGTTAAATTCTTATTCTGAAAATATCATGCTCAAAGTACTGCACCTTCACGTGAAAACACGGAGTGCAGAGTTATTCCTGATATCAGTGCATTTATCTAAATTGATGCATGCAGACAATACATTTTGCATGATTCCTTGATTGAATAGAAAATGTTAATTGATGAGACTCCATTCTGATTCCTCTACTCTCTGGTTTTACTAGTGTCCCCACTAAAGAATATTTGAAAATTTCCCACCGAAAATATTTTTATTCGTACCCCCTTCCAGTAATATTTCAAAATGCTAGTTTCCGGGGCATGGCCATGGAATTAAAAAGCAAATTTTCCAATTCCCATCTATACCTGCACCATGTACCATTCTCTATAAAACCTTCTCGAACTTCCACCCCCGCCCCACAATTGGAAATTAGATAGTATAGTTTAACATTCGGTTTCCTCAACAAAGACTGTCTTTGACCCTCGTTATGAAAGCAGTTCCTTCCAGGAGTGCCTTTAAACTTTGACAAAGAGCCATTGATGGAGAAAGTACGCAGAGGCTTATCATTATGGCTTGCTATTTACTGTCCGAAGAAGTAACGCACGAGGATTCGCCATTACTCACGACTTGAGAGTAACGTTTTGCTCCTCCTCTGGGCAACAACATGGCTCCTTACCATTCCAGTCAAACTTTTAATGCAAGGTTACAATGTCAACATCACCGAATAAAGTAGAAAACTTTGCGGCAGTCAGCACACACTTTGATTCGCTTTCATGATCTCAGCGTACATCAACGCTAATACGGATTGGTTGATTCCGTCTAGTTACCCTTTAACCAAAATTGGATATATCACTTGACTTTAGTAGTTTAGATTATGGGTATACCATCACAGTTTCTGACCTCCTATCCATGTTCATGACCTCATAACCTCGTGTCCATGTAGACAAAATCCTGAACCTACGCGAAGTCTAATACTACATCCTGCGCAGCGCTCTCACCCTAAGTGTGATGCCCCGCAGCGTCCAAACCCAAAATTCTGAACATACGAGACGTCTAAACCTAAGTTTTTGTTGCTAGGTAACCCACACCCTAATTTCTGAGCCAAAAGACTACCGATGGAATATTAAATCCTAACCCTGATTTCTGAATTAATGGAATATTTAACCCTAATCCTCATTCCTGAGCCAATACGAGGTCTAACCCTAAGTTCTGAACCAATAGAATATCTAGCCCTAAATTCTGAACCTATGCGAAGGTTTAACCCTCAAAGGGTTAATGAATATTACCAAAGTTTCTCAGCAGTAATATATTGGAAATAAACCTTAGAAAAACGACTATTAATTTAGCAATCGAAACATGTTTTACAAATTGACATCAATTGTCGTTTTTCTAAGGTTTATTTCTAATTAATGAATATATAATGAATATATGTAATGTGGTAACTAAAAAGGGTGTAGATTAAGGTATATAATAATTACTACGTAGTAAACAGAATAAGTACGAGGCCATTAACCCTAAAAACAGGCATGCTTCTGCGTGAGAATTAACCCCAATTCAAATAGGTAATGTAACCTTAGCAAAACAAGCTTCTGCTGCGCATCATCCAATACTAGTTTTTGCTCCTGCCTGTTATGTAACCCTAATTGTTGCTCCTCCTCAATAGTTAACCTTAATATTACTCCTATGAGACACTTTTCAGTCAGGTTTTGTTCCTAGTCAACAACTGACCCATCTCAACATCTACCCCAACCCTAATTCTCCTATGCAATAACTCATTTGATCCTAGTTCCTAAGCAGTAACTAACTTTTCAAGCCTTCGCCTCACTTTTTTGAGATTTCAAATCTTTCGTCTCAATGGATTTGAGATTTCAAGTCTTCGTCTCAATTTTTTGAAATTTCAAATCTTTCGTCTCAATATTTTTGAGATTTCAAATCGTTCATAAATGTAATATATCATGTGCAGGTAAATGAAAGGTGAATGGTAGTAGCGTTAGACTCGCGTTGCCTTTTTGTTCAGTTGCGATAGCTGCTTTTATCTGAAAGAAGAAAGCATGCACACACAAACACACACACACACCGCGCGCGCGCGTGCACATATTCAAAATATTTCTAAAACACACATGCCACAACAGAAGCATATTTCTTTGAGAATCTACTAAAAAGTAATCGGTCCTATAAGGTGTGTGTGATAAGGTGAATGAGAACTGTTTTCATCGTCATGCATTACCGTAGGCTACATCATACTGATTCAAGGTGCTACGACCATGTGACCCCTGTCATTGTGAGAGGAAGAAAACAAATGTAAACTTACATGTAACCATGGCCTTTCGACATCAACACTTATGTTGTAGCCAGAGGTAACAAGGAGTATAGAATCTGTCATGGTGGAAATTATACCCATGTGGCCCATTATGGTGGAAGAAGTTTTGTTGTGATACCCAACGGAGTAATTAATGCACATGTCTGATCATAACATGATCACATGAAAATATATTTCAATTTTTCATTGGTTAATTCGAATTGATCAACAGCAGAAGTTATGTAGCGCTACTAGATATCTTGTAATTTAACGCATTTAGATGTAAGTGACGAAGAGGTACTGAACTATACTTCGAAAGTAATGGCCACGATAGATATCTTGAAATGTCTGGTTACAAGATATCAACTTTGTCTACAAAATTATGGTACACGTCAACAGCATGCAAATGTAGGTTTCATTTCATTTTCCCCGTTTACATCTTTTTCAGTAAGGTAGACTGGCTTAAAAATTGATGTTGTTCTTTTCGTTTTTTAGATTGACCGCTCAATGCATACTGTTGGCGCAATATTAACGTTTGTACAAGGTTTTAGAGATCGTGTGAGCCAACCTCGTGATACTCGATTAACTGAAATATTTGATGTCATCTATCAATGCAATAGAGATTTGCATATAATCAACCATAATTACATATTTATCCATCTCCGTTACATACTATCAAATGCCATTCCTTCTGGAACACAATGCACATTTCATTTTAGATGACACCACACGTCTACCTACTCGCCATAACCCTCCAGATGGATACCTACCATATCTTGAACCACCACTACCCCTGCAACCATTATAATCAACCACCCCACCACCACCATCTCATCCACTTCTACAATTTTCAACCCCTCAACCACCACTTTCAGGATCTCAGCCACCTTCACCACCTCCACCAGATATGTCATTTTCATCCTCACCACCACTATCTCCTGTTGTGTTGGTAGAAGAATTAAACGACGGGTATTGCGAGATTGGCTCTCCCAATTCCTTGTTGGTGAATGGACTTTCTAGCCCATCACTATTCACCGATGATGATGATAATGACGATGTTGACGATGATGAAGATGATGGTGATGAGCCAAGCAGGAGCATTCTACAACAAGATGTGATGGAGGATGAAGAGCCAGAGGACTACGGCTCTCAATATGAGGGTCGTGATTTTGACATAAGACATCTTTCAAAATATAGAATTATAAATTAGTTTTTGAATTAGTTTTCTATTAAGTTTTGAGTACGTGTTTGTGTGTGTGTGTATTTTTGAAATATTGCGTGCTAATAATTTGTCTAGTCTATCTCTCTCTCTCTACCTCTCTCTCTCTCTTTCTTACAGATATTATCGCACATGATCACCATGATCACACAGCTTTTTTAAAAGCTAGATGTTCGCACATGCCAAGAGATGAAGACAACAGCTTTTTCAAAGCTACCCCAACATATACCAACTAATCTCTCATTCTCGCACACGAAAATTGCTTGTAGAGTTGCATAGATGGTAAAACTAAACGTAGGGGTAGGGCCTATAACTCCACAAACAAATTACTTATTGGTTCTATTCCTAAGGTTTGCTTAATTATCATTATTATTATTTTAATGACAAAATAAAAATTGGTTGTATTGTATATAACCGAGGTTTTTTTTCATAAGTATTTAAAGTGATCATACCATTGGTATAGTGCTAACCACTATGCTATTGGTATGATCAATTAATATTGGTATGTATTAATATTGCTATTGGTATGCCTTTTGTCTTTTCATACATAAACTATTGCTGGCTTAGCAAAACAACAATAGGGTTGAGCCTATGCTAGGTTCAAAATTGGGGATGAATATCCTACTGGTTTAAAATCCAGGGCTAATATTCATATGTATATTCTGATTAGCTTATACACACAATTTCACGATTACATATATTACATGGCAAAGTGAATTTTTCGCATTCTTCAATAGAGACCTATCTATATGTAGCTTTTGCAAAAGCTGAAAACGAAGAATTACGTTACAAAACAAAATAATGATGTACTCTTTTCAACAATAAAGGCGTTCATTACTTTCATTGGACAGGTGAAACAATGGTATGTCTTACATTGAGAATAGGTTTTATGTCAGGTATAACTACTTCACGCAACCGTTAAATTGCTTTACAAATATAGAATGTTCCTTAAAAGGATCGTTGTGAGACCAAGCAACCAATCTGATTAGCTGGACCACGTGACATTCTTGTACTTATAGCAAGTTGAGGTGAACAACTCATGCAGTCACACCTTGAGTGGGAAAGAAGACAAATCGCTCAAGGAAGAGGGAATGAGAGTTTACATGCTTCATAAGACCAGAGGAGTTAAGTCGATGGTATTTTCATTTCCACATAGTAATCACTCAAAAGCGAACTAGTTGCAGAAGCTTTGCAACAATGTTGAGACGCATTGGGCTGAAAACACGGACACTCTATCGGAGCATATCACAGGTTTGTCTTCTTAATAGGATACTACTTTCTTCAATCCAAGGTTGTACTTGCTATTTATGCAACCATCGCCTCCACATGTTTGAGACCTCTAATCAGATCTGTTTTCTCCTAACCTAACTGACCAATCGGTATGCAAAATGGGCCTAAATTTAGCTGTGGAACGCACATGTGTAGTGAGAATCCTGCATGATTGGTCAATTAGGTTGGGGGAAAATAGATTTGATAAGACTCTAAAACATTTGGTGACTTTGAGATCTCGCCACCACTCTCTGTTGTTTGAAGTTACGTTAAATGGGTCAAATGTTCTTTCTGGCATACTGCAGGAAGTATTACAAAAGGTATCGTGAGGAATGATGGTCAAAGAGGCGCTAAAGAAATTGCAGACTTCAGCATTGTAAAAGCAGTGCACACTTTCAAATTTCCAAACCACGCTGTCATTTTCTAAGACAACAAAATGTGGCCAACAACACATCTAAAATAAAGCTGATAAGCTCTATAAGCAAAGTCTATCGTTCCACTCCCAGGGTGCATTTCATCATCATTTCATATATTGGGTCTGATTTCATGGAGTTACGCCCGAATATCCGGAATGAGCTTAGAAATATGCATTGGCGTACGAAGGAAACACCTTGCTTTTTGGCGTACCGGCAACAGAAAATCTTTTAAGATGAATGAATTTTCAACTTCATTGGTATATCGCTGGGTGAATTTGTTGGAATAGCGAAAATAAGTTTTTTTCATTTATTATTGCATTCGTTTTTGGCGAATAGCAAAGTTTTTAAGGCGCTTGACTAGTGAGCGGAACATCGATGGTTCGAGCCGAACCCTCGGACCATAGTTTGGATGCTCGCTCACTATCCACCCAGGAGCATATGGGTACCGGGTGGCAACACTGGGGAAGTTAAAGGCGGAGAGGAAAGGAACTGGCCATCCTACCTCACTATGCTGACGGGCTCAGGATAAGTGCCCTCTTTTACCAGGCACTCCCTGACGTATGGAATCGTATATTGAACTAACCTTTACCTTATTGTCCTCTTTAATTCTTTTCTACACGATTCGCTGACACACAACAAAAGACTTCGGCGTACGCCCGAATTTATCATCTTTTAACCGATGGATATGCATCACCAGGCACAATTCCTTTCATCTTCACCAGCCACGCAAATCACATCTCAATTATAGACGATCTAGCTCCCAGGAGGTACTCCATACTGCCAAATATGCGCCTCCATGTCAGCAATTTGCTGTTAACCCTCATACGTTGAGTCACAGTTTTGAGGAACCTCGAACAGTGAGTTTCAACTTTTTGAGACCCTGAATGTTGCCTATTTTGGAATTTCATAAAATTTCGTTGAATGTCACAACTTCACATCTTAAATTCCATTTCAACTTTCCTAATACCCTAAATAACAAATTAGCCATATATTTTTAAGCCCCCAGATATTGACACGGGTCACGTATAGAAAAGTAGGGAGTACCCCCTCCTGGGATCTAGCTGGACTATATTTGACAAAAATAGTTGGAAAACAGCCCTAACGATTTATCTACACCTCATATCATCAAGATGAAATTAACTTTTGGTTTCTGTTGTTAGAAATTATTGCGGACTACTAGCATTGTGAAGAGCGACTGAATCAGCACGAAGCCACAAAAAACCACCCAACTGTACAAATGGCATTTTCACAGCAATGCATTTCATTTAATTATGTGTGCTGCTGTTCGCTGCCATTCTGCTTCAACATTTCCCATACAAAATTAAAGCACGCAACTCCATAATACATTGAAAACAACATTGCACATTATTGATAGCAGTCCATACGATTTAAATTCTATCCAATGTATGCATGAATGATCACATTTTGTTCTTCAAAGAGAGCTACGCTATATCACTATGCTGAAAATAACAACCATATTTCTTCTCCCGAGGCGCATATCACGCGTAAAAATCACGTGCACTGTATCAAAAGTAGCAAAAACTACAAAAATCACAAAAATCTATCACATAATTCACAAAAATCACAAACTTTACAACAAACTCAAAAAAGAATACTGAAAATCAAATTAAAAATCACGTAATCGCAAAAGATCACAAAAATCACAAGTATCAGGAAAGTTAATTACAAAAATCACAAAAAATCACATAAAATCTCGTGCACTTTTCTACGAGTGATACACCCCTCGCCTTCTTCAAGAATCTACCATATTTGATTGAGCTACTGGAAAAAGGTGCTGGAATTGCTTTGAATTGGCTAAAACAAAATCAAATTATCTCATATCTAGAAAATTTCATAAAATTCTTACTGGAAAAGATCAAACAAATACCAGTGGAAAAATTTAAAAATCCAAAGCAAGCAATCAAATCTGGAAGAAACAGTTTCAAGTTGCTAAGTATTCAACTAGATGATAAGTTGAATTTTGACCAGCACATAAGGTACTCTGCAGAAAAGCTTCATCATAACTCCATATTATAGACCCATATTTCCAGTGAATTGTCATGTGATATAAAATAAACTTAATACTTAAGAAATTTATAAACTACTGTAATGATGAAAAAGCTGGAATGGTCAAAACTGCAATTGTAATGCTTGCGAACATACCTCCAAATGATAGTCTTTACCTGTATATTTTTAGGTTAGTCCTAGATTTGTTTTATTTATCAATTTTAATTAGTTAACTATATATATAATTGTAATTAGTAAAAACTAGAGGTAGACAGTGATGCAAAATAAGTTGATCAAATCACATATCAGCTTTTAGTGGCGTTGCAAGACGAAACTTATAAAGTTTCATTGCAAGGGGTATATCACTACAAGAAAAGTGTACTAGATTTATGAGATATTTTTGTGTCTTTTTGTGATGTATTCTTATGGATTCTTGTGATTTTTTGTGATATTTGGTGACTTTAATTGTGATTTTCTTTATTCTTTGTTGGTTTGTTGTGAATTTTGTGATGTTATGTTTTGGGGTAGTCATTGTTTCTTGCTCCCCATGGTATCGTACCTGTAGTGTTTGTATAGTAATTAGAATAAGTATAGTTAATGTAAAACATATTGTAAACATTCATATTTGAATAGAAAAAAAAAATATTTTGTTATTGATTTTGCAATTTTTGCAATTTGTGTGATCTTTGTGACTTTTTCACAAAGTTTATGATTAGTTGAGAAATATATCTTGTGCTCACAAGACTGCCATTTATAGCACTACCTAAGCAATGAAGTAGCGTGCAGACTTTATACGATACGTAGGGTACTTGTGTGGACTTTGAACAAATCCTGCTTGTTAATCGACATGGACACACACTAAAGGCTGGTTTCAACTAAATTATAGAGCAGATATAAGAGGATCAGCGACAGTCTGCGATCGTTGGCGATCCTATCTGTCATCTTCCATCTGCGATTTCAGCAAACCAATTCCATTAGTCGGCGACAGTCTGCGACAAATCAAGACGCCACTTTGTTCTTTCAAGGCCATAAGTCAGTAATAATGATGCAAATATTCACTTACCCACTTTACCCCTGGTTGCCCATCTTACCCCAGCAGACCCTACTACACGTTTAACTTATTGTGTCCAATTCGGCAGCAATTTGAGTGAATCGGTAACTAACAAATTCATACATGTCTTTTACTCCACAGCACCTAATTCTTCACTAAGGCTTCCAGAATACACAAAATTAAAATAATTTGCCGACAAAAAAGGTGAAATTGGTACCTTGTTGACAGAACTTTTGCCTGGGGAACTTGACACACCACACCCAACTGTAGGTACGGGCCTATCAAAGATAAAACTTGCGTTAAGTCTGAATATCACACCTTCGCATCGCTTCATAATTATTTCTAGCATTGTGTGTATATTTCGATGTATTGCACTGTTACAGGCCTCGAAATTGAGACAGCAAACTTACATTAAGGAGGGACAGTTGCTCGACAAATCTCCAGTATGCTCACACAATGAATGGGATCCGTTGGAAGAAATCATTGTTGGTCGAGCAGAAAATGCATGTGTCCCTAAAATGACAATGGAAGTGAAGGCGAACACATATGAAAAGTATTGGGACTTCTATTTAAAGTATGGAGGGACCAACTTTCCAGAGGAGTATGTAAAGAAAGCTGTTGCGGAAATTGAAGAATTCTGCAATATTCTTCAACATGAAGGAGTTATTGTAAGAAGACCGGATATCATGGACCATTCAAAGGTAGACATTAATTCTGTTATTGATATTTATACAATTTGATAGCTTTCGTTACAACACAATACTTGATATCAGTGGCGTAGCGCGACTTTTTCGACTGGGTATTCTATCATAGGGTGTGGCTGGGTGTGGCTAATTAACGTCCCGTGGCATTTATCACCCTGAACATAAATATCTAGTAAAAAATTCAATCTCCTACCCTGTATTCATCAGTTGGTCGTGGTCACATAACAGAAAGGAACCGAAAATTAATATTAGACATTGTATCTAGACTGTGTGACGTTATTGCAAGGCTTGGGCCTCCCCTTATCAATAATCCTCTTTTTTCAGCAAGTGATAATTTTGAAAATGAGTTTTGAATCAGCGATGTCACGATATCACCCACTGCTTATTCCCCCATAGTCAAGTTAAATCCATCTAGCAAATCATGAACAGGGCCTATAACAACAAAGCCTAGAATATTCTCGAAGCCTTAACAAAATAACACTCTGTACAATAGCAACTGGACAATAGCACAGATTGACTAATAAGTCAGAATGTTGATAGGGACAACATCACATGACTCTGCATACCTTTGAATTGTGCAAAGCTAGCAGCATGCATTATGTAAACAGAAAGAAACAAAGCTAGGGAACTTACATATATTTAGAAATATAGAGGGAATGTTTGACGTCTATCGTTATAATATTCACGAAATAAAAACAGCTATAGGTTCCCCCTAACACCACAAAATGAGACTTTGAGGAACTTGGCCTACGTGCGACTGAACCTCTACGAGCTACCTACCTTTCACTTGTCTTTCTTGCTGCTGCTGCAACATAACATAATTTATATCTGACCAGAATTTTCTTGCTAAAAAGTCAGCCTTTCAACTCTCCTATTAAAAATTGCACGTGTCGTGTTTACTTCGTATTCGGTAACAACTCCGCCATTCCAAGTACTCAAGCTCAATGTTTATTAGCCTCTATGTGAGGTTTTAGAAATATGAGGCTGGACGCTGGCTATTTCTCAGCGTATTTTGAGATTGTTTTCGCTCAGTAAGGAAAAATTTATTCATGAAATGGAGCATTTTGATTGGTGGAAACACCCTACCGGGATTCACTGCGTATTCGTGACGAACTTCTGTTTAACATGAAGTTCTTGTTCTGTCTTCTGCATTACCTTCACAAATCTGCTTGCTTCCAAACGATTCACGTCTGCACACTTACACAGCTTGAATATTAAGGCAGGTAGACTCGTTAAAAGGAGTTAAATTTGCCATTTGAATGAGCATTTGAGAAATAGTACTGTTATCGCAACATAATGCAGATTATTATTTTTTCTGGAAATTGTAGGGTATTCACTGAATACCTTGAATACCCTGACGCTACGCCACTGCTTGATATACCGTATTTTCTCCAAAAAAGGCCGACCTTGGAGAACAGGGGGATTAGAAACTGGCTGAGATACCTATAGATAACACAAAAATAAGTATAACTCGAAAATAGGTTATTTGACATAGACTATGTTTTGCATATTGCTCAAGATCATATTATGCAATAAAACTTAGCTTATGAAATGCTTTCAAAAAGATTTGAACACTTTGTTCTGAACATTTGGAAAATTATGGACAACTCTTGTTGTGTTGTTTTATATGGCGTTTATAGGATACAACTCTAACACAAGATTCGACAACAGACTGAATAGTGTAATTCAAGACCAAAAATAAGCCGATACCTTTTTCAAAGGAAATCACTGAATATGCAGTGATGCAATGATGCTTCAATAATCGTATGATGATAGAACTATCAATAGTGTTTCGAAACATTAGTTGAATATAGTGTATAATGTAAATACAATTATACCTAATGTATAATGTACTAAAGCAGGCTACGTACAATTAGTTATCACATCTGCCTTTAGAAAAGAAAGAACGAAAAAATATCACAGATAATGTCAAAATAGAAGCCAAAACGGGGATATATAGTATAGCATAAAATAATAGTAAAATATAGTGAATAATAAAATAATGAAATATGATATAATATATACTAGACTGTATATAATATATATATATATATATATATATATATATATATATATATATATATATATATATATATATATATATGTAATCCACAAATCGCAGGACTTAGCTACGGTATGTAAGTCGAACGCACCGCACAAACATTCAGTAAAAATCACAACAAATATACCACAAGATAAACTGAAATTATGTGCGCAATAAATGTGGTTCACTAAAGACAAAAAAATTACAGTAGCAAATACAAGACAACGAAGTTAGTATATTATATATTTAACAAAAAATAGTCTGTCTCAAAATTATAGAAAACATTATAGCAAACGCAAGAAACTATCATATAGTAACAGTAAAATAAGAGGCCAAGAATGCCAGCAAAAGGCATAAAGAAGTAAATCTTAACTGAACTATAACCAAACAAATCTAAATACAATTAATTGCAACCAAAATAAATAAACAATGCTTTAATAACTTACCATCCATACGCCCTCGTAGCCATAAAAATGCTTGCAATATAAGGTTTGCCTAACACAGCACGAATAAACTGGCCACACCTAAAACGGGAAAAAAACTGCCACTGCGTCTATACTTATTTCATGCGAAAAACAAATAAAACCTCATCAGCCAAAAATGGGTAACAACGCCTTGATAACTACGAGGAACGCACGTGAAATCAGTAGCATGCAGAAAGAGGAGGAAACACAAAGACCAGTAATACACCAATACACAAGAGATACAAGGAACACAAACTAAATTCTTTAAACAAAAATGAAATAATTATTCGCACTAACAATATATATTACACTAAATATTAAAGATATATAGCATATAATAAGTGTATATAGTAAAAATCTTGATGAGCTGTTATTTCTTCATTAACCCTTGAGAGAGTGTCCATTTGTGAAGATTCATAGGATTAATAGCTTGAAGTGTTGCTACAGCATAGTGAAGTTAACAATATTTTTTTAGACAACTTACTCAGTGCCGATGACAATAAAGCTCGAACTATCTTAAAAATATGCTTGATACTCTTAAATGGCAGAATCCTGAGGTGAGACTAATAAGACATAAAATCTATATTTTTACAGGTGCACGTTTCTCACCAATTACAGCTATTATCAACGAAAGCCCTGTATCATATTACGCTGTTAAACTACACGATCAATACTTTAAAACAATAATCAAATTTTATAGGCTGTAACTTTTAATTTTAAAAGTTAACAATTATTTCTTCAGCACATACAGCTACAAATGAAAATGAGAAATAGCGCAACTTTCAAGCAAGTGTCCGTGTCCAAAAGTACGCGACGGCATAATACGAACTGGTTGTTCTGGAGTGGGGTGCTATCTTACATTAAACTGTTATATATCTAATAAGAGCAACACTGTTTTGTATTCCTTCTAGGCGTACGAGACACCAGATTTCAAATCACAGGGTTTGTACGCGGCAATGCCTCGCGATATATTGCTGGTTGTTGGAGAAGAAATTATAGAGGCACCGATGGCATGGAGGTCAAGGTTTTTTGAATATCGAGCATA
Organism: Mastigias papua; assembly: GCA_964019165.1. Taxonomy (NCBI): domain Eukaryota; kingdom Metazoa; phylum Cnidaria; class Scyphozoa; order Rhizostomeae; family Mastigiidae; genus Mastigias; species Mastigias papua. Next base: position 4,608,458 of record OZ025267.1, read on the forward strand.
TCGAAGTCTGATAAAGGAATACTTCAATGCTGGCGCAAAATGGACGACTGCTCCGAAACCAACCATGGCAGAAGAACTGTATGATCTGGTAAGATTGCATTAAATTTCTAATGTGAATTGCTGTTGGAGTGTTTGCTTGTTGCAATGAAGAACGCAGTCTACATAATAGAAAACAGTGTACAGTTGATGGGCATTCCATCAAAGCGGGTGATAAGGAGTAATAATGACAATGCTATCAGTAAGGGCCCTATGTAAAAGAAACTGTAGAAAATACTATAAAGGTAAAACAAAGTAAGACTCAGTCTTAATGTCGGTTGACAACCCATTACATATCAAAATGTCTTGAAAGGCAAATGTTTTTCTCACGAGGTTCTGTCGTGAGTTTTGGCAGAATAATATATATAAATTATACATACATACATACATACATACATACATACATAAATACATATAAATATATATATATATATATATATATATATATATATATATATATATATATATATATATATATATATATATATATATATATATATATATATATATATATATATATATATTTGATATTAGAATAAAATGAGAGAGACTAATTTATGCGAGTTTCATGATAAACAATCATCAGGCCGACTATATATATACATATATATAGTTTACATAGCTAAGAAGACAGTATGCCTACTTGCTACAGTATCTACAACAGAAAGTGCTTAGATGAGGAAATGCATAACTGCTACATTATCTACAAGAGTTCTATATGACAAACACCACCTCTTGTTGATTGAAAGGTAAATTAAAGATCATAAGTATATTGCAGGAGTATCCCATTGAATCAGTCGAAGACAGACATATTCTGGCAGCGAAAGGACAGTTTGTGACTACAGAATACGAACCGTGCTTTGACGCAGCAGACTTTATGAGAGCTGGTCGGGACATCTTTGCTCAACGAAGCCAGGTTTGCCTATTTACTACAAGCCATTTATCCAGCATTTTGCCATCAAGAAATACTTGAATTTACAACAACGTGTTGTGAATGTGATCAGTTACGCACAAGAAGAGAAGTGAATGAAATCTCACATGTAAAATTTTATATAATTCTTTTAAACACTCTTGTAGGAAGATGATAATCATGAACTTCTTGCACCTATACAGGTAACAAACTACTTGGGCATCAAGTGGCTACAGAAACACCTGGGAGATGAATACAAAATTCATATATTGTCATTTAAAGACCCAAATCCGATGCATATTGATGCAACATTCAACATTATTGGACCAGGTCTTGCAGTTGCAAATCCCGATCGTCCTTGCAATCAAATGCATATGTTTGAAAAAGCTGGTTGGAAAATCATCAATGCACCGTTGCCTGTTATACCTGACTCGCACCCTCTATGGATGAGTTCGAAATGGCTTAGCATGAATGTGTTGATGTTGGATGAAAAACGTGTTATTGTTGATAAAAATGAGCCACCAACACAGAAGGTCAGTAGGTAGCGCTACATATTTCATCTTCAGTTTAGTGTGTTTCATTATCTCCACCTGCAGCAGATTTCACACAATAGTCTATTATGAGTTATTGCCAAGAATCTGCGGAGTCTCCTTTGGAGTATGTAGGCCCACACTTACTGAACACTGCTCCAACACCTACTTCCACATTTCATTAAGACGATCTCAAGCACGACTGTCCCAGCTAATAGCAGTATTGAACAAAGTTCTTGAATGTATCTATGGATGGATCACGCTCCTTTCTTTATCAATTCCATGCATGATAACTTTGATTTTTATGCATTTAATTGCAGATGTTCGAGTCTCTTGGGATTGAATGCATACCAGTTAATATTCGTCATGCCAATTCCTTTGGCGGTGGATTTCATTGCTGGACATGTGACGTTCGCAGAAGAGGAACTTTGGAATCATACTTCTGAAGGCGTTTGATCACAATTTGATATTATGCAAGCTCTCGAATCGCACTTTGCACTGGACAAGTTTTCAAAGTCATTGTCCATGTATAACCAACGTTAAATAACGACTATATGATATGATATGATATGATATGACGCATTCATATATCTGGTTCTGTTTGCAGAAAACCTTATAGCTTAGGGAAAAAGTTTACTCAATGATAATAACTGACCTATATTCAGTCAAACTTGAGTATTTCTTAACAGTATTGCTCACAGTCTTGCAACTTTAAACATTGTCCACTTGAAAAATATGAAGCGAGGTGAATATATAAACTGCTATTTTGCATCATTGTAGATAGCTATAAAGTTCTAAAGTAAACCATCCAAGGGTCAAAATTCGTCATACATTGGACAAATATTGCAAATATCTGCTCGCGTTGACTTTGCATTGCTTTTGAAAGAACACAATTAACAAAAATTTAAGATGGAACAACCACCGTTCACTTTGATTCTTTGCATACGCTGCAGTACTGAAGCTATTCCAGGTCAAAATCTGTTGGTGAAGTTTGAACCCATTCCTCAATGCTACAGTCATTTGCAACCCTCCCACAAATCGTCCTTTATTCCAAGAACTTGCAAACTATGGAACGTCTTAATTTCCTCTTCCTTCCAAGAATACTAAATTTGTCGTCTATCAAATCTAAAATCAATTAACCGGAGCATATATCCTTGTATACTTAAACTTTCTCTTTCTTCCTTTACTGCTGGTTTTGCTATAGGTCTCAGGGCCTCTCCCAACACAACTTACTAAAAAACAAAAAGTCAGCTACATTGTTTGGGACCACCTAGCACAATTGACTCATATAAGACAAGATCACGCTAAACCATGTGGGTTCTTATGAATTCAAATCTCCAATACATGCATAAAGCTCATCCATGAATAACGAGGAACACCATCTAAGAAGTAATCGTGCAAATTATGTCATAACTGTCGAGGAGGGTACACACTGGAGAAATTCGAACAATTTATGTCTTTTGTTTACAATCATGTTATTCAATAGCTGTTGCAGAATAGTCCATACATAACTGAAAAGAATATTGATGTCGAATCTAACAAACTTTAGCACCATTACATACAATTATCTTTTTGAGTTATTACTACTTTTGAAATTTTTTTGACAATATTTTCGTCTAGCTGGTAATTTTACCTAAATTCACGACACATCCAGTTATCACTGTATACAATTGAACAAGAAGAAAAATGTTTACCAATGAAATCCATGCGAAACAAAAGACAAAATGGATCACGTCACATATTCGGTCACGTCATTCAATGAAACCAACCAATCACTTCAATTGCGTAGGCAAGTAACACTTCCGCTTCTAGCTCCGCTTTTAGCCAGTTCACTTCCATCTTCCGCACGCTGCGAAGCGTTGCTTTTGCGCGGTCGCTTTGCAGCTGGTAAGATATCACAACTATCGTCACATGGACGACAGAAAGGGCTCTCAGCTTTGGGCTTTTTCACCACATCATTTCCTTTTGACGGCAACAAAACATTATCATTACTCTTCTTCATTTCTTTCAATGCTTCTCTTTCGCAATGTAGAGAATACTCGCGTTCAAAGGGGTTCTCAAGTATTGGAGTAAGGGAAGGACATTTTGACACACTTGGCCTTCTTCTGTACTTTGGAAATTTCTTTATCAGACAAGCATTTTTGACAAGCTCTCTACATTGCAAGAAATCAACTGTTGTTGTCTGTAAAAGAAGACACGCTAATCGTATTTAACTGCGCTGGTGGCAATATGAAGTCTACTAACAGCAAAAATTTCAAATACACTTAAACATGTGATGCTACGCGTATTCTCTCAACAACAAGAAGCAGGCCTGCTTTCAGTATGAATGCGTCTTAGGATACTGTTAAATTCAGTCCTAAGCGTTTCTTAAATGTTTCTTAAAAGTCTTCACTATAAGTCTTCTATAAACTATTCAAAAACACAACAACCTAGATCGGGCTAATGAAACAAGAAATAGCGTCTAGGTTCTGTGAAGTATGCTTGCAATTGAATCCCAATAAAAGTCCTCCGTTAATTATCTTCAAGCATAAACTCTTCAAAATTTACTTTTGAAGTTCAGTCTGTCAGTGTGTCTCAATGATTTTTCAATTTTGGCCGAAGAGAGCCTTGTGCACCTTATACACTTGCTAAATCACAAATTAGTCTAGTGAGAAAAGCAATCCCATGAGAAAATTATATAGCATCATATAATGCAATGCCACAAATACAATATACAATCAAGGTACCATTTATGGGTTAGAGATGCACAAAAACTACACCATTAAACAGTAAAAGCAGAGAGTTATCCCCCTTTTGCTCACTGATTAGAGATTAGACGGGCTTGCTTCAAAACATTATATCAAATTTACTTCAATTTAATACCATCTAGTCTGTTGGGTATGTCTTAATATTAATAAAGTAAGGCATTATTACAATCTACATGAAATTGTCGAAGTTCAATAAATGATCTACACGTGTGACTGCTTTTTTGCGTCCTGATTAAAATGCTATTTGTCACAGATCTCTTGGCCCAAAACAAACCTAGAAAAATAAAGAACTAAGACAGACGACTTAAAGCAATATCACTACGAAATAGCATAGAAAATACCACCTTACCTTAATGAGGCTGATTATTGGTGCGTGAATTGTAAACCAATCTGGAACATACTTGGCTACAGCAACACTGATAACTGAGACAGCTAAAGTAGAGTTCTATGAACAAGATAGAGAAGGCCATAATTACAAAGCACTAAATAGAACGGATCGCCTAATATTTGCAATACTATACAGGAGAAAGATAACTGGTACTCTGAGTTCAGCTACGTTCTGTTATATGCAGTAATATAAACCAAACAAGTTTGATAGACTGCGTTCAGTCCTAATACATGGTTGCAGTATCTAATGGGGGAGCTCGGGGGTCTGCGACTACCAACTTTCTAAAAAATGGTCCTCGAGATTTGCCCAAAAACATTATAAAAGCTGTTGGGGAGGTAAGAAGGGAGTTTAGTTTTCTGAAGTGATGTGAACGACAGGTAAAATGTGGAATAATACGTTTTACATGACAACTACGTGTAAAATACCGAGCGGATTATTTATCGTAGCTGATAAAATTAAATACTCGAGAAACTTCTGCAAAAAGGGCACTTCCATTATATTTTCGAGAGTTTGAAAGGGTGTTTAGGAAATTTTAGTAGAGCCGTACCCTAAGGCGCCCCAACACACGAGTATTTCAAGAGGATGAATGATTCGAGTGGTGCAGAGAATGTTCTAAGATTAAGATACAAAAAACATGCAGCTTATGGACCTCATCATAGTTGAAAATACAGCCTTGCTAGACTTACTTTGTATCTTGAGAATTTACTGGCACAGAGGCACATCTGAAGCAAGTTACAAAGTTCATCAAAAAATGCCTCATTCTGAATATTCTCAAGTTCCGTGACATCCTTATGCTGGATGCAAAGGAGGTCAACAATCTACAACAAAGAAACCAAAGATTGAAGCCACTGGTTGTCCCATCTATGGCACATCAACCAAACAAACAAACAATACAGCACTAAATCATAACGGTAAAGAACCAACCTGGACAATTTGTAGAAATGAGAATATCAAAACAAATTATTCAAAGATTTGGTGGAAAGCGCACGTTCATTACAAACTTGAGTATGAGAACAACGACAAACAATATTGCATGTATGATCCAGAGAGAGCAGCTAAATGTGTAGATCATTCATTGAATTTCAATACTTTAAATCCTCGAATTGGCCCCCATGGGGACTTAATTAGCTTTGATACTCTTTGGGTGGTGCTAATTTGAGGGGAGGGTTCACTTGCGGGGGCATACAAAATTATTTGACACATACTTCATAAAAAGTTCATTGTCAAAACTCCTATTCTCCATAATAGTAAAAGAACAGTGTAGATCCATGCATAAGTCTTTATTAAGGTCATGATCATCATATGGGGTGGGGGCTTATTCAAGGGGGCTTATTAATAATTTGAAAATCTAGTACATCCCCCAAAGAGTTGCTGAGTTGCATCATAGCATAATGACCCCAGACCATTAAATGAAACTCAAACTCATTTGTTTCAATTTCTAAAGAAAACTCAAATAACCAAAACATTAAGTCTTAATGAAACGTGAGCCTTGCAATATTCTTAAAGTGCTAATAAATTTCAGCGATTTCCAGCCTAAATATTCAAATTTACTATGAGATCAATCCAAATGAAATAAACCATGCTTCACTAATGAAAATTGTTGCTCCAAAAATTGTTCATCCAGAAAGTTGTTTGTCAGCAATTTTTTGCTTTTACCATAGTCCCAAATGTACATTATCAGTTGTGCAAAAGGCACCAGTGACAGTCCCTGGGATATGTACATTATCATGGAACCCACAAGGAAACTGCAATGGAAGTCTCATTCATCTAAATAGCTACCAACAGCAACTAAAATAATCTTGATGACCAAAACTCAGTAATGAAATCTAAGTCACTGTTAATGTGATATTCATGACATACCAGTTCCAAGAAATCAAAAGCAGTTGGTGTCTTGAGATTTCCATGAAGTTTAGTTCTGATGATGTTTTCCATTCTTGTGGCATCTTTGTTGCTAAAACTACAATTGCCTTTCTCAATCAAGGTCTCTATGTCTGGCACATCCTAAAAGACAAGTGTAACCTATTATGTTCAATTCTACACCAATAATAAACTCGCATAACAAATGATATTCAGTCGCAGGTACTTGGCCTTTTATTGGAGGGAGGGGCACAGTTACATGTCACTAAGAATCAGGGTTCTCAGAACTGTCTTTAAAATTTCCCCTGCTTCTCCAGGTTTTCACACCAAATTCCCTGAACTTTTCACATTCCTCCAGCAGTTGTTTGATGTACCAAGGAAATAATCTGACATATATACCAACAGTGAAGGAGCAAAAAGACAAAGTGTGTGAAAAATCCCTTGACCCAAAAGATCCCTGACTTATCCAGGTTTTCCAAGCTCCTGAGAACCTTGGAAAGTAAAAACTTAATATATGTCTCTTTTATTTTATTGATATGAAAATGTACAAGAAAAACTACATGGACCAAGAAATTATCAGTGACAAGACTAAACTTTATCAAGTAAATGGATACATATATATATATAATATATATATATATATATATATATATATATATATATATATATATATATATATATATATATATATATATATATATATATATATATATATATATAATAAGAACTAGCTTTCAAAGAAGTAGATTGTCTTGCTATGATAATAAATATTAAGATCTTAAGGTTAGGTGAAAAAACTATGATCAAACATACTTTGTCTTTCACCCCATCCAATGCAACGTGGTAAGATGCTACTGCAAGACACTTCATATACTTCCATTGTACCTGGTGGGAAGCAGAATGCATAATGATATGAAAAATTGTAAACTCTACTATAGTAATAACAGAAATAGGTGCTTATACAACAAACAGAACTAAGCTTCTAATAGCTGGTGTCTGCTTTACAGCAGTAAAAGTTAGGTATATATGTACTAGGAGTCAGAACCCATGACGTCAATAATGTCAGACATTGATTTGGACCTAAATTACTTCAGGAACATTTCCCAATGATGGAGCTATATCCTGCACTCTCACTCTCAATTTGTCTAAAATGTGGCTGCCTTTAACTTGGTAATTTCTTTGTCAAAAGTTTGAATATATTAAATTCATTTGGAAAGGGTGTTCTTTACCATATACATATATATATATATATATATATATATATATATATATATATATATATATATATATATATATATATATATATATATATATATATATATATTTATATATACACACATAATTTTCTTAGTTACCATCAAATAGACAATAATACACAATAAAGTTTCAGTGTTCCTAGAATGTTCAAATTCATTTCAAAATAAAACTGGTACTAGCTGTATTTAATCTGATATTGTGCAAATGTGGACAGAAAACTTCAATTATAAAATTGTGCAGTCAAATGAACTGAAATAAGCAAACTGGTGATAATTGATCTTAATCCTAGAAAATGTTTTTACCATAGTGTGCTATCTCAATAAATATAAATTGTCCTTCAGAGCATTACGCTACAACAAATATTCGAATTTAGGACTTTTGATATAAAAGACCACTCCAATTATCCAACTAAAAATTACTTACTTTCACAATTCCAAGAAATCTGTCAAGAACTTCAACAGCAGTTGCCAACACTGCCACATCATCTCCTAATCTTTTATTCATCCACCACAGCCATGATACAACTTTACAACGCTCCTTCCAACCATTACAAATGTTCTAGGAGAGAAAATGGGCAAGGAATGAAAAACCCCCAGTAGTTAAACTTTCTTGCATTATAACATGTCAGCTGCTTGTTTAGTAGTGACCGTGTCTCTTAATGTTTCCTTTCTGTCATTCTTTTAAAAATATTCTCATCCTTGAAATTCCTTTAATAAGGGAAAGCTGATCAAAAGCAAAAATGCATTATGCCTAGCATTTTCCATACTGGGCTTCAAAATGTTGCTCAATAATATCTTGCCCAAAAAATTTCATTTAATCCTTGCTTCCATATTTTTTAAGTGTGCCTAGAATGTTTAATTCTAAGTATTGCAGTGCTTTTGGAGTTGACTTAACATGTCAGAGATTTTAAGGCAATAGAAATAAGAGACAAAAGAAACTAAATAGCCTATGGCAGTACACAGTAAGATCTAACATAGCCTAGCTCTGGCAAGTCCAAAGTCTCTGCTTTTGAAAGCAAGAAATGGTGCAAAGGATGCTATTAACTAGGAAAACACTCCACAGCAGGTCAATATTGTTGTCACAAAACTGACTGGAAAACAATAGATCCAACTTCTGTTATAGTCAGCACAAATATAAAGTTCTTTTTTGTAGGGAACTTACTTTGCTATAACCTAGCTTAGCGTATAAATTAATTCCATATTTTACACACCTTGAAGTAAAATCAATAGAATCATAAATATTACAAAAAAGATCAAGTGCAGCAGTTCAAATATGCAATATCAAACATTTACGATACAACTTCTCGCTAAGCTCAATGTATTTCTGGCTAAAGAAATTGTGCAACTTTCGACAAGTCGCGCAGATGTTATATGGCGTATTTCGTAATCCTTAAGAATCTGCCGTGAATGCCAACAACCTTACCGTTACTTTCTCGCCAAAAACAATGTTTTCTTCTTCGAGTAGCCCATTCAAGCATTGCAAAAGCCTATCACATGGAGTTGATTGGGAAGGCATAGTTACTGGCTCGATTCATCCCTTGTCACAACCGAGTTTAGTGGGATGTTTCACCTCACTCTCTTCTCGGTGTCTCCTTTCCACAAAGGTAAGTTTAGAAAGGCCGAAATCTTGCATTGCGAACAACTCGAAACTTCCTTAGCCTCGTTATGAGGAATCAGCTGGTTCATTGCGCTGGTGTTCATTTCCCTTTTCATGCTCTTTAAAAAGAATCTATTGACCTTCTACTACTTGTGACAAAGGAACTGTCAATTTCGACTATCTTTGCCGCTGCAAACAATCGAGAATTAGAAAGGCAAATTCATATACATTGTATGTGACAATTGTGATAAAATGTCGTCAAAAGAAGTCAAAGAATAGGGAACTTTTAGAACTAGGACTTATTCTAAGTTCCTTATTAAAAACGTGTACGAAAACAGTGCGCTGTCCTTCAGTAAATCACATTGCATATATCCGACCATTGATTATGATCGACGATGATCGACGACGATCGACAATTAACCAAAACTTTGCTCCTAGCGATATATGAGAACCAAAGTTGGCAATTGTCTTGTAGTTCTAGGCAGAGATCTTGAAAAAGACTTTCTAGATAATAACATATAATACGAAGCTATTTCTCGCGAGAACATTGCAAACCATAGTTTGTTCTTTATTACGTAGTTATTTTCAAAAAAACATAGATTAGTGGAGGTGCTTTAGAAAAGCCTGCCTTTAGGGTGCCAATTTCCCGAAACTTCACAATTCAACCAGACAAGTCAAAAGGAAACAACAGTCTGGGACACTTTGCACTTGTTGTATTCTGTAATACTCTTTTTCATCCCCTTCCTCCTCTCAAACAGTGTTCGTTTATGGGAGAAGTACATGTGATAATGGGAAAATTTAACCTTCAAAGTGTATGCCAACTTCATATATCCCATAGACGAATCAAGTTGTTCAAGGGGGGAAGGGAAGCGCGTCTATTCAACATTGCTCAAGGGGGGAAGGGAAGCGCGCTTATGTTGCAACGATAACCAAATGTTGAGGAATGTGGTTTCATACTAATTTTTGCAAGTGTCCCGAGGACTTTCGTGAGTATTGTAGTAGTGCAAAAAAACGTTATATTTGGTACTTGCTTCTGATTTGAATTAAAATTCTTCAGGCACTGTAGCCATGTCAATCTAAGGATTGATTTACAATGGAAATTCTTCTAAATTTCCTAGAGCATTTTCCACTTGTGGTGAAAACCACTCTAAAATGTGCATTTATTGTGCATTTACTGTCTCAAACGAACTTGCTCCCTTCGTTGCAAACATTTATTTTTAAATTTCTAACCTATCCTTGCCTTTGAAAGCTTACAGTAAAGTTGTTTGCTACGTCGAAATCGTTTGCCACAAAATCTGAAGAGGCTGATATTGAAACGTGAAATGGTGCAATCGTGCACTCACTGGATCCTTTAAGGAATTCTCACCAGTGGGGAATTGACACTATGGAACGTCGCAACTGGGGACATGGATCGAACTACGTGGCTGTTGTGTAGTGCACAAAACAAATAGACATCGATTGAAAGCAATAAGACGAAGAGAGAAAAAGAATTCAACACAGGGGCATTGTACAGAGATTATATAAAGTTAATTTTCAAAACAACTTTTTGAACATGGGCATTTGCTAGTAGGGAACTATATATCCACTAGTGGGGAATTTTAAGGTCATAGTGGGGAATTTGTCCACTACTTTGTATGCTAAAAGACCAAGTGCGTGCACCTTAAGAGAAACATCGTGCTTTTGCTTCTAGCTTCAAAACGCTTCTACTCTCACAGTCAATGCATATAAATACGCAAAGGAAATAAAGAACCGAAGTAAAATAAAAATAGATAGAAGCTCACAGAGTTGACAGAACATGAATGATTGTACTGCATGTACAGTCACTTAAATGCTCCTAGCAAAAATACAAATACTTCTTTTAAAATAAAATTAATTGAATAGGTTACTAAATAGACAACGTTTTTGCTATATATTTATATCTTCACTATGGGTAGTCTACATTATATATATATATATATATATATATATATATATATATATATATATATATATATATATATATATATATATATATATATATTTATATATATATATGTATATATATTTATGTATACATTTTCCTGACGATGACCAGGCGGTCGAAACGAGTCGAGAATTAAAGATCGAAACAACATTACTCCAAGTCATCTTTTCTTGTGCACACTTTATATATATATATATATATATATATATATATATATATATATATATATATATATATATATTTTCAGTCCCTTAATTCTGTATAAACTCTCAAGAAGGCTTTGTATACATATAATAATTGTAAACCACTGTAACATTTTTAAAAAAGAAACTCGATTATAGGGAAATACACGATATTTGACTAAGAAAATGGTCTAAAGGAAAGCAATTATCTGCTGCTCAAAAAGTCAAGACACATCAGTACTGGATTTCTGAGACCTAAGAAAGTTGGTAAGTTGATACATACCAAAAATTCTAATTTTTACTTCAGCCTAACATCTACGTTGCTTAATTTGCATAGATCTCATATGAATATAAAAGTGTTTGTGTACTGCCTGTCGGTCTATTTTACACTGCAGTGTTACACAATTTAGAATGTCCTCGCTAAGCGAATCTTAAGAAGTGTTAATACTGAAATCATGAAAAAGCTAAGAAACTTTTAGTACTGAGTGAAAAATTTCTTATATAAAAAACGTGCACCAGCTTAAAATCAGCTATCATGGATACAAGAAACAGCTAAAATGTTCACAAAAGCTAATATCACTAGATTTTTAATATCTACAAACTACAAGACTTGCACCTTAATTTGTCGACACAAAACGAACCCCATGCTCACTAAGATGGGATGTGTTTTACCTAAAACTTTGATGTGCATCCAATACGTTGCCTACCATAAAGGAGAATGTAATCAACACATTTTACTATAAGGAACCCACATGTAGAAGGCAAGGCAAAAGAATTTATGGAGCTCGTTCTACTAAAGACAAAGAAACTAAGGAACTTTTCAATTTGGAATACTTTCATCATCGTAAAAAAAATGAGAGCTACGTGTCCAGCTCCATGCACCTGAATGTGCAGATAAAAGTAACAAACTTAAAGGGAAGTTTCAGTACTGAAATGTGGTCAAAGGAGGTCCAAAATAAGAAACTTCACGAATTACACCTTGAACTAGGTTCCTCATAAACAAAGGATGTAGTCAGATCTTTCATCCTCGTTTGTAGAATTCATACACCTATCTACATTATTTTATTAAAAACTCAATAGGTGCCTGGGTCAAAAGAGAAGCGCTGTCTTCTAATATAACCAAATGGCGGTTGGCTTTGAGTACTGTAAAAGTGCCCAGAGAATAAGTGGCAATAACTCTCACATGCGATTGTGTGTTTAGCACACGAGTTACATTTTGAATTTCACTTTTGAAGCACGGGCTTCCAGCACTCTCCCAAGCAAAGCTCATTGAAACGGGCACAGAACTTGCTACAAAACTTAATATCGTCCTCGATCTCAAATCGAGGTAAATGCATATAAAGTCAATAAATCACCTAGAAAGCTCCCTACTGATTTAATGGCTTCCAAAACACGCCAATCCTGCCGGTTCACATTTGGTCCATATCTGAAAAAGGCCCTAATATGAGATGCGGCGCTAAGGCTATTGAACAGTCTTTGATATTTACAACATTGTGGAACAGAAAAATTTAGTTAAAAATGTTACTTGTTAATACAAAGTCAGTTTTGCAAATGCAACATTTTTCCTGTAAATGATTGAGTAGCGCATCGCGAGCATCATATCGTTTTAGTTTGTCTAAACACGACAGTAATTCAGCTATTGTCACGTTCTGGGTTCCTAAGCAATAAATGACGGATTCTGTGGGACTCTCGCCAGCTTTAATCTTGGATATCCACAGTCGAATGGTATCCTGAGAAATACTGAAATATGTCGCCACTTCTTTCCAACTGTTGGTGCCTTCAGTTTCCAAGTCCAGCTTATCCTTCAATGTCTTTTTTTCACACTCTTTGATGTCATCTAACTTTCTACCTGGTTTTTAGAAAAATGAAACATTGTCAGTGGTCGATAATGAAGCTGTTTTAGCAATTCACCGAGAATATCGGCGGTTGATTGGTAAGTAACTTTCCTCGAATGTAAACTGTATAGCAAGCTGAAGCAGAGGTATTCCGCCAAGCAAAAATCTTGAAAAGAGCATGATTTAAATGTACACCTTATGAAGTTGAAGCAAAACGTACTGCAGAGTATTGTAGATCACAGGTGCCGAGGAGGGCTTGAGGGTACAGGGGGCTCATCTCCATTCAAAATGAACTTATATTAGTAGGGTGAGTTCCTAACTTGGTAGTGTGAGCCAAACGTTCATTACGGTTCTATGCATAGTTTGCGTGCATCACTTTCAACTTTCGAAATATTGTCTGCTGCCATGGGAGCGGCCCATACAATTAGTTCACAGAACAGCCGCCTTCATAACTCTTAAAGACGGCACCCTTGCTATGAACGGAGGAAACATGAGCTGTAACGAAACTCTATACATTAAAGGGTGTGCACCCAACCTCACGCATACGATCTATATATTGTGTAGAATAGCATAGATGCCAAATGTTTGAGAATTCCCATAAGGTCTATTTTCTCCCAACCTACTTGACCAATCATCATGCAAAATGGGTCTAGTCTTAGTATTTGTGGTCAGAATCCCGCATGGTGATTGGTTAATTAGGTTGGGAGAAAATAGACCTGACAGAGCTCTCAAACATTTGGTGGCTATGCTGTGTAGAATGTGGTCGAAATATGAAATATGAAACGTTTAACATGTTAAAGACGCCATCACAAGAAAGCTATGTTATAGTTAAATTCAAACTCTAAATGCTTGTGTATGGGGCTTAGTACCATTGTAAGGATGGGTCGACATGGGGACAAAACAGGTCTGATAACCATGAAATAAAGCTTTCCAGTAAACAATCGCACAAATCTCAAAAGAATGCATGGTGCTTCCAAGGTTTCCTCAAAATTTGAAGTCTGCACTGAGCCCGTTGATATACCACAAATCTGTTTGCATTGGTTAAATACCAACTACTGATGTTGGATAACATGCTATGGAAGTGCTAAGCAGATGCTACCCATCAGCCCTTTCGAAGCTGTGGACAAGCTCAAAATTGAACTTAGAGTACATACCAAAATCGGGGTGCTCTGGATTCGAGATTTGTTTGCAGCGGTGGCAAAATATTGCTCTCTGATTTCTGCATCGCTTTGAGGCTTGTTGGCTACGTCTGCCGTCTATTCAACGAAAAGAAGATTTTGTGTGTAATCATTCCAAACTGAGGGTATAGAACAATAGCAAGATGGAAAAATGTATTTGACATGCGCGAAAAATGCGCAGCGACCTTCATGGATACGACAATCAACCTCACTTGACAACAGGCACCATATTGAAATAGACAACATTTTGCAACAATGGAATATTGGAACGGTGGAAATCATTCATACGAACACGAAGCCAGCCTTCAGCTTGAAAGCGTAAAAAGGCAAAATTTTAATGACAGCAAATGGAAGAAAAATGAGCACATTCCAGCCATCTTCAGAAACTTAAGAAAATCAGCATTTGTTGAGAGTAACTAGGGGGATTATAGGTCCCCGAAAATAACAAAAAAAACATAACTAGGGGTTGAACTCCCTTAATCCCCCCAGCTCTACACCACTGGTGCTGGCATTATGACCATGTCTTGTCGTATATTATGGTACCGGATATCGCAGCAAAAAAGGGACCAAAAAAGTAAGTGCTTCTATGAAGTTCTCTGTCAAGTCTCCTGTGCGACAGTATATATTTGACATCAGAGATGGCGGCCAGTTTTACAGAGAGTATAAGTAGAGCAAGTTTGTTTCCCTGCTCTGGTCGCACAAACACGCGTATTACCTTACTATACAACAGAAAACTTTATGAGAAGCAATCGTTTGTCGAAAAATAGGGAATTTCCTATTACAAAACAGGCAAGAAGTATTTCATATCAAAACTGATTGCTACTTATGTTAAGAATCCATTATGACATAAATAAGAGAAAGGAATAGAGAACTACTGTTCAACTCCCCTAATCCCACATATCCCATATGCAAAATTCTACCTAAGGTGGGAAATCTAGCTTTTAAAGGGGGATGACAAGCTACCATCGATGGTCATCAAGTGATGCATTTTCATACACTCAAGCATACTTTCTAAGAAGATCTTAAGAAAGATTTACTACTGTAAAAGCCAGCATAAAAGAACCTCCCTCTTATCGACCTGGGCTAAAAGGTTTCTTATAAAAGACATATGAATAAATTAGTAAAAATAAATAAATCATAATAAATAATTAAATTATTAAAAATTAAATTATCATAATAAAAAATATTTCCTGCTCAGTATGCATTGAGAAATGGTCTTCTTCTCGTAAAAGAAAATTCCCAGTTTGTTTGCAGAACCAGTCAAAGCCAAAACTTCGTATCTTGTGTATACGAGTCTGAAAAATTTTAGGGTACAGGTTCCTAACAGTTGTAGTTATTTATGGGGTTTTTTACATCATTAAAATTATGACAAAGTTAAGAAAATCTCAGTTCTTACAAAAAACGTGTAGACTGTAAGGAGGCTTATAGCATCAAAGTAAATAAACAAAGTATTTTACCGCTGCCATATGAAGAGTAGCCTTTGTTCAGGGAGCCTCCTCCATTGAGAAAACCGTCCATGCGTGTGAAACTAAAGTTGTGACAGTCCTGTTCAAAGTTTCGAGCCCTTCTGCTTCCCTCATCGCACTTTACAATAGGCTGGTCCAAAACTGCAGAAAAATGGCAAACACATAATGTAATTCTATTGGGTCATACTATTGTATCATTAAGGGCATCATCAGTAGCTACTAAATAATTTTTATAAGAATAACTAAAATTTTGCTGAGTCCTAATATTCTTAAAATTTTCTATTTTGAACCTAAAATTGTTTGTGAACTGTTTTCAAATCTCAGGGATTTTAAGCATGAGCGTTCGTATAGACTATCATAAGGCAGTCTTCACATGAGAAAACTCAGACCGATCGGATCGGTTTGAAATCTGGCAATTTTGCTTCCCACCACATGAACAATTTACGGTCGGTTTGAGTTACCCTCACTCTTGCACACACATGCGTATTTTGCAATATTCATCACACAATGTCATTTTCTTTTGTTCTGATATGACATTTCGCCCCGAAATGAAAGACTTTTCCTCTCATATGACGATTTCAGATAGACCTTAAATCTCAAGTCGATTTGTGACACCGGAATGAGTTTCATTTTGCCTTGTGAGCACACCAAGAGCCTAGACCGCAGATCGATTTGAATTTCAAGTCGATCTAAAACTCAGACCGGTTTGAGTATGCTAATATGAGGCCTGCCGCCTAAATGTGCAAGATTTCTGTCGCTATTCCCCATATCAGGATCATATATTTAAAGGATGCAGCCAGGGCTGTAGCAGAGGGGAGTTTAGAAGCTCAGCTCTCCTTCTACTTTTGGAAGGAAGGCTGACCCCCTTCTATTTTTCTGGGTAATGTTAAGTCATGAATGAGATTAATAAAATGTGGTCCTAATAGAAGTATACTACAGCTGATCTTCTGGTTATTACTAATAGCATACACTATTATCATTGCCGCAACCGCTATAGGTTCAGGTTAGTGGAACTGCTAGCTACTTACAAGCTTTTGAGGCCCCAAAGAGGCCCCTCAGAACTTTCCAAGGGACAGGCTTCTGCATTTAATAATGTGAAAAGACATTCGATAAACCGATATCTCTCAGCTTACAGCCAACTTATTGCCGCTTTTCTCCTTCATTGACGAAAGTATCTATTTGGGAAAACTATTTTTCAATCTTGAAAAGGACCCCAAATACATTCCTAGGGGCCTCGAGCTGTTCTGTTACGCTACTGATCATTACTCCACCAGTTTGCAATAGAATATTAATCAGTTTACGAAAACTAGGGAAGGCGTGGTCTCACCAGTGCTTTGATTTTGCCACGTCCTTCACAAAAGAAAGAGCCCCCCCCCTTTGCACAAAGTTAGGTAACAACAACATACCACTAAAATAGTTGTGAGACGCATCATCACTGCCGAGCAAAAATGGTTCCGCTTTTAATTCTGCAATAGAATAAGAAGTGGAAATTGTTGTTATTCAAAGCGTCTACAATGGAGCTGTGGGTATAACTACAAAGTTGGGGACAACATCTGACTGTCGATTCTATGTCTAAGCGTTTCGGATCTTTAGTATTTATTGAAAAATAGTGTCTCATGAAAAGAGTGTGTAGTCAGAGACATGCATACCAAAATTCATAGGAAACGCATCAAATTTAGATTTTCCAAAAAAATATAAGAAGTATATTCCTTTTCGATGATCGGTCAGTTTAATTATGCAATTATATAAAAGTCTTTTCTTCAAAATTAGCACTTATACATGGGGTAAAAACGCCCGGGTCATTTTTCCAACAAGATCAGAAACTTTCCGACAAAATGGCAGTCTAACCCTGTAAAGGGGTTTTTGGCCCCCCTGATCTCTTCCATCTAAACCTCTGCGTGTGGTGGTAAAACGTTTAAAAATAGGAAAGACCGATAACATTGAAATGAATTATTCCAAGGTGGGTATTAACTTTTACTACTAGTGTTTTTATAAGGAACCATTCTATAAGGAATTTTCATACAAGGAAGGCTAACAAAATTTAATGAACCTCTACTACAAAAGACAACCAGTAGGGGATTTTTCAGTTTCTAATGTTTTTGTAACGGCAAAACATTAAGAATCAGGAAGCCAGTTCCATTTACTACTGTCAAATTCCCATCAATGTGGTATACTCCAAATAGCAGTGTTTCATAGAGGGGTTTTGCGCTGACATATACAATCTATGGTGTCCTGGT
Organism: Mastigias papua; assembly: GCA_964019165.1. Classification (NCBI taxonomy): domain Eukaryota; kingdom Metazoa; phylum Cnidaria; class Scyphozoa; order Rhizostomeae; family Mastigiidae; genus Mastigias; species Mastigias papua. Next base: position 4,626,640 of record OZ025267.1, read on the forward strand.
ATAAAACTTAACACTTCTCATATCAATGTAAAACTAAAATGTCCAGCTAAAACAACGGAACTATTCAAGGACTTTTAGTAATTTAATGTGGTCAAAAGAAGTCGGAAAATAAGCATCAAATTCAAATTCGTCACATCAAAATTCAAATTCGCCACACCGAAGTCAAATTCGTTACACCAAATTCAATGTCGTCTTAGCCACACCAAAGTCAAATTCGTTACACCAAATTCAAATTCGCCACATTAAATTCAAATTCACCACACCAAATTCGAGCTCGTCACACAAAATTCAAATTCATCGAACTGTATTTGCCAAACTCAATTCCACGTCACCACATCTTCAACAAAGGCGTTAGTCCAAGAACAGATGTAAGTCATCGGTATTAAGCAAGTTTCAAGAATTCGAGGAACAGAGAGTCACGGCAAGAGTGAGACAAGAGCTGAATGGAGTTGGAAGTCGGTTTTTAAATCTTTTCTTCTGAGTGTATAAACTCATTTTAATATGGGTATATTTACCAAAAATGTAAGAATCACTTTATTCTGTATTTATATCCTTCAAAGCAGTACGTCTTAATACTTATAGCCTCCATATTCAATATGAATCTACGTGAGGAACAAAATCTATCTTTTGATAGCAGGTTACCTACACATGCTTCACATTGTAGCAAACACCTTTCTTCATCCTCCTCGTCAGCTATGTTTCAGCTGTTTCCTTAGCTTATTCATTTCGCCCTGGTTTTGGATCAACGCTTTGTTGAAGTTGTGGCAAATTTGAATCTGATGTATTGAATTGAATTTGGTGTGAGCTTGTGAACCACCGTAAAGAAGAGCGTGACTTTTGATTTTTCAATTTATAGGTTCTAACTTAAGAATAAGACTTAGGTCCGGACCAGTCTCCTCAACGCATCCACTCCCTCCCCCCGCTCCCTGATAAAATTTGACAAAAATTGTCACCTCCACCGAGATCCGGATTAAAATATTGTGAATCTGACACCACTGCTTCATCTTTTGCCTTCCTGTCCTCATCGCCATCTTCGTCCCCATCATATTCATCTGCTTCTTTAGTGCTTTCGACAGTCAATGGAGTACGGTTGCTTTCTATGTCTTCAAAGTTCATCTGCGTGGGTTTTGGCTGATTTCCTTTACTCTTCATAGACTTTGTTAGTATAACAACTAACATGACCACAATCACCACTCCAGACAGCACAGCTATCAACAGTAAACTTCGACCCAAGTGATTTTCTGTATAAGAAAGAATAATTTTTGTATTAGTTGTTGAAGAATGTTAATCGTTATACTACACCCAGGCAAGAGGTCAAGGGGAGTACCAGGGCATTGCTGACCCCACCAAGAATGCAGACTTTCATTTATTAGTTTAGTTAAACTACGTTTTAATACCAACTGTAAATAAATTAGTTATTATTATTATTATTACCCTGCCAAAAATTGCAAGACAACAGCAAGTTTTAAGATATAGAAGACATAGAGCATTTGACGTAATACAATCTGTGGTTCTGAGTAGCAACCAATGTATCAGTGATAATATTTTGACAAGATTGTACTCTCTAGTTCTCAATAGTGCGGGGCATCAAAAAAATTCAGCTTCGAGATATCTGCTTGACTTTGTCGCCCCCCCCCCACATTTCGAATAGCAGCTTAGACTGATTAAGATTAATGCAAAAGTTAGACAAAATTAACTTCAACGAAATTTCAATTTAGCGAAAACACCCTTTCGCTAAAATCGTTAAAATAATTAACACCAAACGTAAAAATAACTAAACGTAAGACGTAAAAATTAAACGGCCTAAGGTATGCTACACGATCACATGAAAAAGAGCCAAACTGTGATAGAGAATGAAGGACAGGACAATAATATACTTTTAACTGAATAGGTTCAAAGGTTCAAAATCGCTTAAATTTACGAATTATGCACGGTCTAAAACAGAGGTTTTGCTTTTGTCAGTTATTTTCGAATGCGAACCAAGTGTGGATTTGATACGCACACAACCATGGCTGGCTATAGGAAAATTTGACCATTTAAAAAATTTTGCCAACGAAAGAGTTGCATATCCAGGAGATGCCAAGGACTAAATTGGGATTAATGGATAAACAGAGCAGAAATAAAGCTTTCAGATTAAGAGTTTAACAGCATAGTATGCTATAGATACAAGATAACTCACTTGAAATAGTTTCAATTCTAGTGCTAATGCGGGTATGCAACTGAAGGCCTGCTGTGGATTGGGCAGTGTAGTCTCCACCACTTCGAGTAACAGTTGTCGAGTGCGGTCCCAATGACGTAGCAGGTAATACTCGATTGGTACTTTGTATCAATGGCTCTGAAGAATGGTACCTCTGTACAGATGACTTTGTGATTGGTAAAGTGGATGTATTCATGACAGTACTTCTCACAAGCTGCTTAGTAGTAGTACCATTTTTGGTTGACAAAACGCTCTTCACAGTTGCAACCGTAGTTGTAGCCGTAGTTGTAACCGTAGTCCCAATGTGAGTCAAGGGTACACAGATATCTTTGTCATTACTATGGTACCTGGCAAAGCAGACGCACAGAGATAGAAATAAATAAGTGTTGCATGATACGCACTCATCTCGTAATAATAATAATTGCTTTCTAAACTTCTGATATCTGATATAATATTTAATATAAATATAAAAATCCCACTACTATCAGGTAATTCTAGCAATAATACTAAAAATAATAACATCAATAATAAATAATAATAAGATTTACTTAAAGATGGCGATTGCCATAGCGATAAAGCCAATTAAAGCCAACTATACAACAAATCCTGATTTGTACAAAGTGTGTTCTTTAAGAACAAAAAAATGAGGCTGTAGCACAAAGAACGTCCTTTTCAATAAATTTGCGCATACAGAATAGAACGTACAGGATAAACAAGTGCTACACATCAGACTTTGTACCCACTTTCTACTTTTCTCCTTCCTCTGCACAAGGCTTCCGCTCTACTTCTTGTATTCTGAGGAGTTTTGTCTTGTAAAATAACTTCATTGGGGCTGCTCTTTCCTACTCTCTCCTCCTACCAACTCGCAAAATTTACGATTGCCTTCTTGAATTCATTATCTCTCTTTCTCTAGTAATATTTCCAGCATGGAAAGAAAGCAATGTCCAGTGCACAGAGAAGACAATTGGTGCACAAGGTGATGCAAGAGATGGCGCTAAAGAGTTATTCTTATTGCCTATAGTACGAAAACAATAACCTTTTGGTGCACACCAACACTTGATGACTATGCTGTCCAGTTCACAGAAATCTTGCATTCAAAATCTCTCTTTTAAATTGCTCGGACTACAAAAAGCTACATGCCAATATCCCGCCCCCGTGGGCGAACTAAGACCAATGGACTGCGTAACAGAATTTCCTATGGTATTCAGAATAAATGAATTCTGAACTGAAGACTAATTTTATCAATGTAGGCAATCACGTTCTTGTATCTGGTAAATTTTGCTGATTGAGAATACTAATAGAATGGCAAAAATATCATTTGGTGTGTCACACAGCACACCCAGTAGATAGTCGTCAGAACCATGACCTCTCCCCCTCACTCCAATGAAACAACATAAAAAATGGTGATGAGAATATAATATGATGGAACCAGCTCTACATACCCTGCTGGACAATCTTCACAAATTGCATCGGCAGTCTCGGTACAACGCCTTTTGAATTGCCTATCTTTGCATTCCTTGCACGGTAAGCACGTGCGGCTATTAGCACTGTATTCATTTTGTTGACATTTCTTGCACATTGATTTTCCAGGTATTCTATTACCATGTGCATCGTAACCGCAGTTCTGTTCAAGGATTTTACCTGGCTCACACGTATGGTTGCATGGTATGCAATTGCCTTCTTTTGTTGCGTGATAAAAATGATTGCAGAACCTTGTTGTCACCACTGATGTGATCTTTTGGGAACAATAAAACAATGTATCTCCTGAAAATGCTGTTTTCAAATAATATGAGTTCATTGTTGCTAGTATTCATCGCTATGATTCAACTAAGGCCCAGCCTGGAAATTTATTCCGGGACCATTCAAAAAGTACGTAACGGTAGGGGGGGTTAGTATGTGCCAATTTTAGACTGTTATGAAAAATATTGGCTAGGGGTCTAAAGTTACTTTTGCTATGTAATACTAAAATTTTAACGCAATGTTTTAACTTTTTCATTTTTTGATTAAGGCCTTCTAAAATACTCAAATAAAGAAAGAGCGACCTAATGAAGCTTCAGTCTTGTATTATCTCCCATCAATCTTAAATTTCAGAGAATTTGAGACTTCATTTAATGATCTTCCAGAATATATTCTTCTAAAAAATGTAAGGATGGTGTTGTGGAGGGTGGGGGTTTCATGCCAGAATGCTACATAACAAAGAGGGAGTATCAGCTTGAGTGTGACAAGCTGTTACATAGGGATGGGGTGGGAGGGGGGTCAAAATAACAATTTTTCCGTTACGTACTTTTGAATGATCCCATGAGAGTGTAGGACCTACAATTTACTAACAAATGGGTATGGCTCCCATGATTGAAGATTATCTGCTCAAAATGCATATGAAGTATTCAAGAATTTGTGGGCAAATTGTGTGAACCTATGAATGCAAAACCTACAGATTTTGCCGAAGGAAATGGCAAATATGTGTTATTCAGTTCATAAATTGCTTTTTCTTATATCAAATATTAAGTAAAATAAAAGATACTTTTTTCTTTGCACCATCTACAACAGGAGGGACGCAAATCATAAAACATTAAAAGATAAAAAGATTAAAATGAATAAATTTAAGCTAACATTATGTATAACATAGCATGCAAGAGAATCAGGACTTCATCTTGATATTGCAGATATGGTTTTGAATATTTCATAATTCTTGGGAGATGTGATTTCAATGGAAAGATCATTCCACAGCTTATCACCCTTATGTGAGAACTATTTTATCCAAAGTCGATTTGTAATGAGGAACAGCTACAATCACTCTTGGTATTTGTGCCAAATGCACAAAGAAAGAATCTGTGTCTTAGTTGTGGGCCTAAGAATTCGATAAAAACGTCCTGCCCTCATTCGTTCCTTCTCCTATCCTCCCGCTCTACCAACGACAACAACCTAAATCTCAATGCATAAATTAATTAACATATGTCAATCAAATATAGCGTCCACTTCGCAACAAAACAAATACCTGTAAATATAAAGATTTCGGACAGTATTGACCGACTTATATACCATTTTCAAGGTTTCGGATTCGATCAGTTCATTTATGGTGGGTGAACCAAGTTTCCTGACGATCTTAAGAACAGAAGCATTATAGGCACTGTTTGTGACAATTCTTGCTGATCTGTTTTGGAGCTTTTGTAATTTATTGATAGCATAGATGCCCGGAACTCCCCATACCGGGCAACTGTATCTGAAGTAGGGTTCTACTAAACCCCGATACATGTTTTGTACCGTGGCTATAGGCAGATACTTCTCTGAGAAACGTAACATCCCTATTCCTCTTGAAACCTGTTTATTCACTAGTGAAAATTGTTCGTCAAAGCTCAATTGTCTATCCACAATCACCCCAAGGTATTTAATATTTTCTACAATGCAAATATTTTCATCACTTACAACAAGAGCGGACTGGCTATGAAATCTTTATAGATGAATTTCACGTCACTAATTCAAATACTTTCATGCCTAGTCATGCTCTATGCAGATTTGGGAAGGTAGAAAACCATGAAAAGTTTTCATCGAGTCTCTTCATTGTACTTTCATTAGATTTTCTCTGATTTTCACTTGCACAAAAAAAAACCAGGATACACCATAATCAGAGATACCATCCGGTTCGTTCACTCAAGTTCTATCCTCGAAGATACGGCCCTGGCATGGCGCTCATGAGACAGGGTGCTAACTACAGAGGGGCGCATTACAGAACATCGTCAATGCGGTATAATACAAAAAGCCTACCTATCAGCAGATTGGAAGCTGTAGTGAAGCTCGATAACAACTATTTTCTTCTGACTTTCCATAAATCTCATTGTACACTAATCTCAGTAACTATATTCAAAAACACGTCTACTTTCCAAAACGACACTCTCAAAAATCTCCTATCTCACCTGTCAACAGGGGCCTAAATTCTATAAAGCACTTCCTCACAAAGCGAAGCTGATACCTCACCACAAAGCAATGCGACAATAGAGAGTTCAAATGGTCTATCCAGCGTTATTTGTTTCTCTTTTTCGATGCTATTCCACCTATACTGACGTAAAATCTATAAATGTCTTCTTTTCAGATATCTTAACCGCTCCCTGTATAACGGAGCTATGAAGATAATACATGAATTATCTATTTTGATGGTGGTCGACCATATGGTTACAATTGTACTCTTTTATGCTTAATTGTAGGGAGGTCAAATTACAATGGGGGACACTTTTCTAGATTTTCATAAAGTGGGGTCAAATTAAATGACCTACTGGGAAAATCAAAAATAAATCCTTAAAATGGGGGGGGGAGATAAATATGGAGTAAAGATAAAGTAATATAAAGTCAGTAAAGATGGAGTTTAAAAAGAACAAGAAGTTCTCTATCGCAGTCAAGAAAAGGTAGGAGAAGCAGCTGTTGCCAACAAGCAGAAACTTGAAGAAGAAAAACCTGCTTGTGACTGAAATGCAAAGACACTTAAATGGGGGTCATTACAATATCCTATGGAGGGTGGACAATTTCAAAAAATGCAATACAACCCCCTACGATACAAGTCAATCCCCATAGAAAATTTAATTGTTGATAAAATAATAAGTTGATAAAAGTAAAATGGACTGAGCACTTAATAACTTCGTTGCAAAACTAGCCTCAATTTCTACTCAAGGCAGAAGCAGGGCCACCGAGATCTTACTTGGAGCCGGGGTAAATTGGGAAATGGAGCCCCTGATGACGTCATCACGAAATCAGAGAGCCACCAAAGAATCATTTGATTGCTATTGAGGTCCGGGCAGGTACGCCTGCACGCACGGAGGGCAGGAGGCAAGGTTCCTAATGAGGGCACATTATAAACACTTTTGTACTAAAATAATTAAGTCCTTGGAAAGGGCAGAAGGGGTAGCTGCCCCCTGCCCCCTCCCCCAGCATAAGCGTCCCTGGGTCCGGACAATCTGCTTCCCTGGTCCCTACCCCCATCCTTCTCTAGGCGGCACTGAAGACTGCCCACTTCCTCTATTGCCTGTCAGATTTTCCCTGGCATGTAATTTTATTTGCAAAACAGTGGTGGCCATCATTTGCTAATCGCAAAGCGGATTTAGGAGCATTGGGTTTCACTTTCGTTTTTAATTCATCGCCATTTTAGACATGTCCAGCCTAGTCGTCTATCTTGGACTATACCTGTCAGCTGTTTCTTGCTTCCTATCTATGTGATTAGAACAATATTGGGCTATACCAAAATTTTCAGAGCCCTAAACTTTCAGAGGTCAGGAAAGGATCAGGGTTTCAACAGGAAGCTCTTTGCATTTGATGAGAAAATTGATTTCATACGCGACCTCAATTAAGTGCAACTTTCTTATTTACTGGCTGGTTTCTCTTTATTGACAGATCGTTATTCGCTTGTTTCGTACAGGGTTGTCCAACGCGTGGCCCGCTTGGCCTACAGGGTTGTCCAACAAGGTTTTCCACACTGCGGCCCGCCATATTGTCTGGTGTGGGCCGCGTTGAGATAAAGTTTCTAAATTTTTTTGTCATAATCTTTCCATCTTCATAATATGTATTATATAAGTGGCCCTCTGTCTATGACCTAAATCTGAAAATGGCCCTCCGAGAAAAAGTTTGAACAACCCTGGTTTAGACTTAGGGACGATTGTAAGCCTGAAAAGGCCCCGAGCAAATTATTATTAAGTGCCCCGGACTGTAATCCATTGAAACTAGTCCTCGTAGTCTTTTTCAAATGACAATGTCCGCTCACGATATCGTATTTCAAAGTAATATCAGACGTCGCTTTCAAACCAAGCAAAGCGTCATGCTGAAATGCAAAGGCAGTCGCTAGTATGCTGCGGAGTTCAACAGCTTCTCCTCCAAAGCGAGAGAACGAGACACGGATGGAAGAAAATATTGGACTATACAACGGTGGAGTCTAGCGTTAGCACAGGTTATTTCTTTAAAAATAATTTACACCGTTGTTTGTTGTGCCTGAATAGTTAGCTATGACAACAAGTTCAAAAATGAAAGTTAACACAAAGGTTGCCATGTTATATTTTTCTTCACACGGGGTTCATAACAAAACGATACATATCTGGCACGAAGATAAAGTACAATGCTGTGAGAAATACCTGTAGAATGCATAAGGTGAAGAGAAGAAAATATGTAATCGTATTCATCGCTGCGCTCATCTGTCCGTCATCCACTTCGTGTTCTAACGCAGGCCGTCTGGAATCTCAACAGACCTGATACGGTATACCGTACACCTTCCCAGTTTCGCTTTGACAAATGAAAGGGGTGTGCACGTCCTTCAGAGAAAACAATTGATTTCAAAGTGAAAGTACGTGCACGTGCGGGGTAAACAACAATGTTATCCTTTATCCGTCTACAATGCGATCTCAGCAAGAGACTTGACCTGCGGATAAGAGCGGAGGAGTTGTTTTTCTCCATCCAGGAGTGTCAGCTACTCTTCTTGGAATTCGCACCAAGCGCCCATGACTTCTACAATATATGGAAAGAGACCAGCACACGCGATTGTTTTTATAAGAAACTTAATGCTAAACACTAAAATTCAAACAATGTCTGAAACTAGAAAGAAGTCTTAAGACACGTTTAACATTTCTATGCCTCCTTTCAGAGTTTCGGAAACCCATTCTTCCTCCACTGATAACAAGTTTCCACAACAGTATGTTCTATGCTCTAAGTTTTATGGGCACTACAAAAGCAAATGTTTACCCTTTGTTTTAGTTATCACTGCAGTTTTTCACTACTTCAAGACATGTTAAAGAAACTCTTGAGACTAGAATGTGGCCAAGAATTAAGAAACAGTTACTAATAGGCCTTGATCTAGGTTTCTTATAAACGACAAAACATGTAGTTAGAGATAGTGCAGAAGAGGCTGATCAACTGCCGTAAAATTCAAAGTAGAATGTTGCTACTTAACATCAGGGAAGCAGCATAGAGAATTTAACAGGTGGAGGGGATTTTCACAAGGACGCTGGAGAGGGGGATAAGAAGGGCAAGGGTCCTTCTTGCCTTTTTCCTAGCTGGGACAAAGGGGTCGGCAGCTTCCTTTCTACCTAAAAATAGTCATGGTATTGGCATCATATTATGACATTACCATAAAAATTTTTTATATAAGAAACAGTTTTATTAGAAACACGAAGTTCAAATCAGGCAAAAATTAAGAAACAGTTAAGAAACGAAAGCAGGCCGAGTCTTAACAGTAAACATGAAAACCTATTTTTGCGAGAAAATTCCGTATCAAGCTGGAGAAAATACGAACAATATAAGTCCCTCAAATATTTCTAACTAAAACGCTTATTAAACATGGCTGAACTTGTCAAAATACTCAGAAACATCTAAGCATAAAGGAGAAAGTTTCTTCCTTATAAAAAGTGTAAAATAACAACAAGCCCTAGATTTTCGGTGCGCAAGGGCGAAAAGAGCATCGTAACTTGGGAATCTAGTTACAAGAAACCTCTTTGGTTAGAAATACTTGAAGAAGGTTTCAGAGAAAAATCCTGCAGTGTTTAGATAAGCATGAAACTCTAATGACATAAATCAAATTAGCTAGGAGAACAGGATCGTTAAGTCTCTTGATATAAAATTATATTATGGACTAGTCACATCACACCTAGTCTATAGATAATTAGAAAATAGGTAAACAATAAATAAACTCCCTTTGAAATTTTGCAGAAACTTTGAGCTAGATACTTAGGTTCCCAGAAAATCATGAGTCGGGTTCCTGTTGGCCCCCCTTAGACATACGATTGCTCCAGCATTCCAGCAAATTCATATAAAATTTGTGTACCTCAATGCAAGAAAGCAAAAGTTGCCAGGTCCCCACTGTGAATTCAAGTAGAATTTCATAGCACCTAAAGTTTCTCATCAGTCAGGGTGAATCGGAAGGCATACTATATGAAGAGCTTCGACGCAAGCCTTTGAGTTGGAGGTATTTTAGCGCAAAGATTTGGTGCAGAACTATGCTGCAAACAATTTCGGCGCAATTCTGTAGCGCAACGATCATTGACGTAAACACAACCAAGTTGCATTTATATACCTAATTATCAGCTTACCCCCTCTTTCTCCTTATAAAATAAATCATTGTGACCTGCTAATGATGTTTTTGGCGCTGAAGAGACTGCGAAATTCATGTTTGTGGCGCAGAAACCATTGTAGACAAGAATTCTTCAGTGCACTCTGGTTCATCAGGAGCTTTCTAGAAACAAATATGAAAACACCAGAAGGTACCAACGATTAAAAGTGACTCTGACAGAAGTGAATGAAGATCAGGCCCTAGAATAACTATAACACTATACACTGTGAATCATCAAATTCTACTAAAAAATCTGAGTCACTATGTTGTTAGATGCATTGCATTAAACTTCTTTGAGTCCTACCTAAATAACAACACACAGCAGCTTTTTGTCCTTGTAAATGGATATTCCTCCAACCTAGGGAAATAATGTGTAGTGTTCCTCAAGGCTCTGTACTTGGCCCATACTTTTCTTACTATATATCAATGATTTGCCTAATGTATCTAAACTCATGTCTTTTTCCTATTTGCAGATGAAAAGTATTTATTACGAATCTGATGACATGAAAACTTAAATCTTGAAAGTAATAGAGAGCCTTTGAAAGTAAATTCATGGTTTGAAGTAAAAAAAATAGCACTTGATGTCAAGAAAGCAAATTTGTCATATTCTGCTCATCAAAAAAGAAGCTAATAGAAAATGTTTGCATACATTTGGCAAGAAACCTGTCTCAAGATTACAGAGCTAACTAAGAAACTCTCAAAAACATCTTGTATTTTCTTCCAGATTTGGGATTTTCTTCCTTTTGATATTTTGAAAAATCCCTATCGTTCCACTTCCTCGTAATTTCTTTCATATTGCTCAACAACACTTGGTCTTTCCTATGACACCTATCTGGAATCCCTCTACTTAGTACAGCAAAAGTTTTGAGGTTTATTTCCTTTCAAACCACTGCATCTCCTTTAACACCAATACTTGCTTCACTGAAAATCCTCAAACTGACGCATATGATTCATCAATATATTCTCAAGTTTGTTTTTAAATCTCTCAACCTTCTTTAACCTTCTCATTTTCACAGCCTCTTCCAGCTCAGTAGCACAGTTCATTTTCATGGAACACGCCAGGCAGTTGGAGGGGACATCTTCAAACCCTCCAGAAATACAGCTTTGTATTGTCCGAAGTCAATAAAGTGTTTTAGTGCTAAACTCCGGAATGATGCTCTAACTGTCATTAAAATGTTAACTTCTTTCTTTACTTTCAAATCAAAACTGAAGGAATTCCTCATAAATAGCTATGACCTGTGATATTATTGTAAACATACTGTAGGAACTTGTAATAATCTAATTCTCAAATTACTTAGGACTAAATTGATCTCTGGAAGTTTTCTGGTTCTTAGTTGACTATCGTCGATATTTTACTTTGTTTTTAGCTTTAAATCGGGACTCTCTCCCGATTAGTTTAACTATAGAGAGCGCCTCCTTAGACAGCTACATTTAGACTCATAATGTACTATATTGTTGTATGTATAAGTTATCTAGTAATGTATATACTAGTAAATTAGTGTATGGTTTTGTACATATTTTTTTACTTTATTTAACATTATTTAGTAAGACTGTTTACAGATCCACATTCAACGGGAGTGATCTTCTTTTGGAAGTGCATGATGGGCATGGTAGACATTAAAAACTAGTAAGGCACATAAAGAATAAAATAATCAATGACAGTGTTGCTTAAGTGCCAACAACGTTTACTACATAAACTATTCTAGTATATATACTACAGTAAAGGTAAAAGGTGAGTCCCATGTACGATTCCGTACGTTGGAGGAGTGCCCACTAGAGGGACACTTATCCTGAGCCGCTGGCATAGTGAGGTAGGGTGGCCAGTTCCTTTCCTCGTCGCCTTTAGCTTCCCAGTGTTTCCACCAGGTACCCATTTGCTGCTGGGTGGAAAGTGGGCGAACATCCCAGCTATGATCCGAGGGTTCGGCTCGAATCAGCAATGTTACATAGCCATTTTTGTGGATTAGACCCATGCCTTCAACAATTCCTAGTTGCATGCCTTACTTTCTTGTTACAGTTTTTTACGACAGGCCCGTTGTCAAGGGGGGACCTGGGGGGGCAAGGGCCTGGATTTTTGAAATTTGACTCTGTGCCTCCCCTACAAACATCAATTATATAGATATATGTATTATATATATTGGCTGTGCCCCCCTTGAGAATTCAAGCTTGCTATGGGCCTGTTTTGTAAGCTAACATTCGATGCAAAACTAATGTTAAAGTTATGCGCATGTATCAGAATTAACTGGCTCACAGTTTAATACCATTTTCTATATGGTTTAAGCGTTAAAGGGAAACTTTTGGTTCTCTTTCGAAATTATTCTCTGTAAAGTTTCAAGTGTCAAAATTCGTGTTTTTGGCTTGAAAGGTAAGGAGAGTTTGCGTTTGTGCATTTGACCAAAAGCATGTGTATATTTCATAAAAGCATGTGCAATGCATATTTCTATGTTGGTACTACAGAACTTAACCGTTAAGTATAGCTTGAAAAGGAGGGAACATTCCTTAGGAATACTGAACAGCTTTTTTTTGTAGGACACTCGTCCAGAGTATGAAAGGTCGGATAACTACCGAAAGGTGAACTGAAATATATAGCAAGCTTTTCAGTATGAGGGGTGGCGCTAGAAGCGAAAACTTGATGTGCCGTCAAATCAAGGGGAGCTTACGTGCCGACAAAATTAAAAATTAATTGCTGACAAAATTGTGTCCTTCTTTATTTTGACCTATATGCCCAATTTGTACTTTTTTTGCGAAATTGGCGAAGTAGCTCAATCGTGCTGCAAACGAAGATTTGCGATTTCTTATGAATAATACTGTGGCATTTAGGCAGTTGTACCAGACGTAAATGGGGGAATAGAGAATACTGGAATTATGGTAGCGAAGCATCCAGGAAAGTTTTTAGGATCACACCCTTTCAGTGTCAGAGAAACAACGGCCTTAGACATAAATACATCATTTTACAATTGGAATATATGAGGGTGAAAATTCACCAATTATTCTCACAGCTCACTGCAGCTTAGCCAGAGTTGTGAATAAAGTAATATATGAAGTCGCTTTATTTCCATTGCGCAGTCGCCTTAATTGTAACAGATGGACCAGTCATTGTGCTTATTAGACTTGTTCCGTATGTTTCCTCCATCATAGTCTCCAGTCCGAAATAGACTTCGCTCCCGACCATTTATATTCTCAAAAAATGCATGCTAGGGCATTACTATTGCACCCCTCCGCTAATTAATTTTGATCCAAGAGGACATTGTCCCATCCAGACCCAAAATTTTCCTGCGAAAGTAGCTCGTGGTGAATTTGGTTGTGCTGAAAAACCGTTTGCGTGAAATGGGTAATTGCTGCAAGAAGCACCGAGACAGTAGCTGACAGTTGTACCGATGATGAAAACGTTATGAACAACGACGAGTCGACGATATACACATTCTTAGTATGCTATGAAATATGTAATAACTGTAATAAGTTCTTGTTCAAAAAGCTGAAGTTCTTTAGTCAATGAATATGTTGGTCTTCTCTCCACCTCCGTCTTTAACAGTCCTCCCAATAGATATTCACCTTGGAAATCTCTCAACCTCCCCTCTTATTGCAACCCCTCCCACTTATTTACTTGAGCTACGAAAGGAATTGCCTCATATGGGCTTGGTCCGTTAGTGAAATAGCTGTAAAAGGTGTCCTGATGTGTTCAGTTGCTCCTTACTCCGAACTATATACAAGAGGAGTAGGATTCACAATAAAGCGTTGTGACTGTGAGTTGGCCAATGGCACCACAGGTACATAGCTTCCTATGTAATGATGAAAAGTCAACTAATTTCATTGCAATTTTGCTGCAGCTTTTTACATGAACTCTTTGAAAGCTTTTTCATCACCAGGCAGAAGCGCATCTAAGACGATAGAAGTGGTGGGGGTTTGGGGGCATAGCTCCAGAAATCTTTGCGGACCACACCCTTCAAATTACCATAAATGTAAGGGAGCGCCTTTTTTTAATGTTTCATTTACATTGTCTATGGTAAATGGTACAGTATTTTACAGTTCTGTTCATAACAAAGTTGCATTAGAAATGTGGGGGAAGGGAGTCCGGACCCCATTCTCCTCTTGAGTACGTCACTGCCTGCAGATCCAGTAACCACTAGCTATAAAAACATTTTACCACATTCATTCGTATACTTAATGCAGTGTTATTACCTAACCCTAAACCTGCCCAGCTCTAAAATGCATAATTCTTGAAACAGAACAATAATTTAACTGAAGCCGAAAGCTCATACTTTGAGGTTTGGCATTAGCCACCATAAAGTGGGGCTTATAGCGGACTTGCTCCCGTTTAGGACCACTCCATTCAATACATAGAGCACACAACTAAAATATGACAGGTAACGATGATTTGACATAAAATAGAATTATACCTTGATATATATCTCCTGCCTCTGCAGCCTTTTTCTCTTCGAATTTAGACGTATTAGTATCACGAAAGTGATCCAAGAGGAAGTTAGGGAGACTTGTCCCCACTGTCCCTGTGGTGCCATCACTGCGTATTTTTCCAACCTATTTTTGGCTCAATTCCTCTAGATTGCATTTTTTTCATAAAGTTATCACTTAGAGCTTCTAGGAATTGATGGCTCTGGATGTATCAAAAAGAATTAGTGTCGATACGGACCCCATCTACGAGATGGGTGTAATTTCTGGTAATTTCCCAGTATAAATTTTAACGAAACTCCTATCCCGAATTATAATAAAAAAATGCTACAAAATGAAAAGGCAATTCATAGAAAAAATATTATAAGAACTATTTACCTATGTCTATTTTGCTTTCGGTTTTAAGGAACTCTAGCTTTTCGTTTTAAGCACTGATTCTACGCTAGTTATCTTTTTGTACGCAACACATTTAGCATTATGATCTACATTGTCATAACACATCGTGTCTTCTTTGCAAACACATCTTCCGGGATTCTTTCTAGCACAACTTGCTACCACATTTATATTCTTCTCAAGCATGCCGTCACAGCAGTAGCTGCATTTATAACAGCGACCATCCTTGGACTTGTACATTCTGCGATAAAGGAAACGAGGTGAAAGAAAATCAAAATGGAAGCCGATGGTATATGACCTAGATTTTCTTTTGAACATGTTGGCCTTGGGTCCATCCGTTAATCCCCTGATTTCGTGGTATCGCTCAATATATATTTGATTTCTAAGCAGAGGGGTAACCAAAAGTCCCTTGAGACCGGGATGGAGCCGTTTAGAGGCAACTTTTGCATTGGAAAGTCAAAGTTATCCAATTGACATGCTGTCTGCTGCTTTTCTCTCCCTAATTGCTAAAAAGCCTAATTTGATATACATTTCTGGATTTGGGAAATACTTTAAAGGTCAAAGGGACCCCGACCAAAATACTTCTAAATCGTACTAACCGTTAGATTTCCCTACTTGTAGATTGGATGGCTGATAGTATCGGGGCGGAAGGGACTCAGGTGGGTCAACAATACTTTTGAGGGGAAAATGTTGGGCTAACGAGTTATTTCATATTATAAAGATAGGATCACAAATTTTACTTAGAAAATTCAAAAACGTTTTAAGTAAAGTATCAATCTTAAGTTACTACTGTCAGGGTCACTGCCAATTGGTATCTTCCAACACTACCATCCTTGTTTTCAGAAAACTCCTAATCAGAAACCTTAGTAGCAGTGGAATTAAACTGTAAGGTACATAGTGGCCTAGAAGATAAAGTTATAATGGCATTGGAAATCCCTTCCTCCCAGTGCCGGTTATAACATGGAGCACTCTAGAGCATTTGCATAACGCTTCCCTTACTGATCGGAATTAGCAATTGGCAGAGAGTTGACTAAAAAATTACATTGACTGACCAATTATCTCTCCATAAACCACTGCGAAGCTTGGGTGCTTTGCCCCTCATTCCCACAAAATAAACCAATACCAATATAGAATTAACAGTAATACCTTACCCACGTGGGCATCTAGAACATTTTGTATTTCTGGTTGGGGAACAGATCCTTTTTGTTCTTGATGGAGGGTAGCACCTCCTGCAAGGTCGACATGGCAATGAGGGTCCATTTTGTATATAATTGTTTTTCCTTGGCGTAAAATAACCATCTTTACAAGGCGCACATGCAGGTTTAACTTTTCTTCCGTACTCGTCGTATCCACAGTTCTTTACGAAGCCTTGCCCTGGGGGGCAGCGATCCTTGCATAAAGTGCAGCCAGATTTTGAGGCATAGTAGAAGAATGAGCAATAAGTAACTGTGAACCCACGTGCTTCATATTCCTAGAACCAAGAGACTGATAATATAAACACGAAAAACTTAATCTGTTCGTCAGGGTCGTTTGTTTGTTGGGGCACCGGGAATAAGACTGAATATGGCATTTCAAATCTAACTGAACTACTTTCTAGCATGTAATTAGTACTCGGCACCCTTTTTACAACAACTGGTGGTTTAGACAGATAAAAGTGCTTCTCGGGGCTTCCCAACGTTTTAAGAATGTTAATTATCCATGGAACTAACCCTTTGTTGGCTCCTTGTTTAATGCGACCCTGCCTTTCGCAACGAAACGTTATTAACAATTTGTAAGTCTTGCGTAGTTGGAGTGTCTGACTAAGACTAGTCTTCTGTTTTTCTCGAAATTCCATTTTGGGAAAAGTGCATGGTGAATTTCATTGGGCTTTAAGTCAAATGGAAAGCGATAGCTTTCGGCAAAATGTAACGGCATAACTTCAAAGTGCAAAATCTACATTTGTATCTCCATATTCGTCTAAATGCAATGGAGACAAAACACATACAAGCTACCTCTTCTGTGCATTCTTTATCAATGTATGATATGCTTAGAGCATACAAAGCAGGGTAGCAAGATACAGTAAGTGGACCGGAGCAAAATCAAGGCGCTAATGGATTTGAAAGTGAAATCCCTAATAAATTCCCCAGGGGGAGTCAGCAGAAAGGCATACGGGAGGATTAGTCCCAAAACTTTGAAGGTCATCCAAAAATATCAGCTCAGTTTCAATAAGACCCAAAAATATCGGCTCTACTTATGTCTTGTACCCAAAAATATATACCAAAGAGTGTGGTCATATGACTTGAAATGGGTAAAACAAACCTCAGCCGTTTGACAACTGGAGCATTGCTAACATACAAGAGACGTTTGACAAGCGAACAAGTAGTAATTCTTTCAAGGGTGGAAGTCTATTCCACAGAAAAGGCACACTAAAAGTCTTTGCTAAAAGTCGGCAAATGGGTACCCGGTGGCAACACTGGAGAAGTTAAAGGCGGCGAAGAAAGGAACTGGCCACCCTACACCTCACTATGCCGGTGGCTCCGGATAAGTGTCCCTCTAACGGGCACTTCCCTAACGTACGGAGTCGTACATGGGAATCACCTTTACCTTGGAATAGTACTTTCCAGACTTAAAAATGGAAGAAATATTAGAGAAATTTTCCTGATTTCGTTACTTTCAAGAACAGTGAAAACTATAACTGGAGCTACGCAACAAAGCTAAAATAAATATTTTCACGATTCTTCAAGAAATAGGACACTTTCATCTTTTTAAGTAACGGTAGTAGCCTACAATCATGGAGAAAATATATGCTGACTGTATGTTCAAGATTTTGACACAAGATTCCCCTCCATTACCAATCAATGTTGCCCTTTCGTAAGATTCTAGTAAAAAGCCTTCTCCTCCAATCAAGCATGTTATTCTTTGTGGGTAGCAACAGTGATCTTGGGGATAAGAGGGGCAAGAGGGGACATGGAAAGATCAGCAGAAGTCTAGTAATTTATTTCCAAGATTGTAGGTCTCCAGGATCCCAAGTACAGTAGTATTGCCCTGTATGAGCACTAGGAAATTATCTGCAAAGTAATTTTCATATCAAACCTTACTCTACAAAATACAAAGTAGCAGCAGGAGATTATAGAAAGGCGGATATAGCTGTAGTCTTTTGGCATTAAATGAACCTAAGCCCCATCTCAAAAATATGGAAAATGCCAGAAATAATTTGTCTTGATAAAAAACATAAACTTTGTGGGATTGACAACGTTCATTTGCAGCATACTATGTTTGCAGTAAACAAAAAGTCACAGCCAGGCTCAAACGCCTATGAACTGCAAATAGAAATGGTAATAATTGATGAAGATGACCATGTTTTGATAAGGTTTCCTACAACATACAAAGATGTTCAGCATAGAACATGATTGAATAGTTCACAAAATTATTAGGCCCCTCTCCAATGAGTCCCTCTCTCTAATTAGCCCCCTTATAAAATGCTTGAAAACACTTAAGCCCTGGAGGGCTTCATAGAGAATATAGCCGCATGCCCATAGTACATAAATATAAATAAAACAGAAAATCAACAACATATTTTACTTAAATGTAGACGTTTCGATAAATATCTTCATCAGTACTCATCAGACTGATGAAGATATTTATCGAAACGTCTACAATGTTTTTGATTTTGGCTTCTATATATTCATATATATATATATATATATATATATATATATATATATATATATATATATATATATATATATATATATATATATATATATATATATATATATATATATATATATATATATATATATATATATATATATATATATATATAATATATTTATCCATATACATATATCACTATAAAGAGCCAAGAGTCACAAGCGCATTAAGTATATAAGTATGAATATAGACATTGCTAGAAATATATTCTATTTTTCAGTTTCAAACGCTTTGATATCAATCCTCATCAGGACTCTTTCATCAGCGTAATCAGAGCATTGATGAAGAGTGATATTGAATCTGCTGAAGCTGAAAAGTAAAAAATATTATGAGTGTTTTCTATGTATTCACACATATGTACGTACATACATACATACATGCAGATAAATATATATATATATATATATATATATATATATACACACTCAAATAGCTCCAATGGTAAAGAAATTTTTAAAGAAATAAATAGACCCTCAAGAAAAAATTTCAACTTTTAAAACGTTTCGGCACAGGCCTTCATCAGTTCTTACATTACTTATATATATATATATATATATATATATATATATATATATATATATATATATATATATATATATATATATATATATATATATATATATATATATATATATATAAATATATATATATATATATATATATATCTATATATATATATACTATATATATATATATATATATATATATATATATATATATATATATATATATATATATATATATATATATATATATATATATATATATATATATATATATATATATATATATATATATATATATATATATATATATATATATATATATATATATATATATATATATATATATATATATATATATATATATATATATATATATATATATATATATATATATATATATATGTATATACGCGCGCGCGCGCGCGGGTGTGTGTGTGTGTGTTTGTGTGTGTGTGTGTGTGTGTGTAATACTCAGTATAAAGTATTTTGCTCCAAACTGGAATGGTACAATATTCGAACTACTTCTCATAACCTGATGCAAGGAAAGAGAGTGGCGTGATCATCAATAGTTTGGTTCGGCTCAGAAGGAGTGAGTTCAGTTGTAGTATTCTTCAATTGCCACTGCTATTGACCTGATAAATGTGACTGAGAGGCAATGACGTCACTGTTTAAGAAAGTTTGCAGAAGCTGCTGTGCGCTTTCAGGGCACGCCTCCTGTATGCGATCTATTCTAAGATATGACGGTTGTGAAATTGCATCAGAGAAAATAATAATAGTTATACGTCACAAAGAGTCAACCAAGCGTTGCTTACCTCGCAAATACACAAATTTTACCTGAATGTCACTTACCATTATGGAAGTCAAGGCAATAACAGCCAAAGTGAGAAAGGGATGCAGTATTTGGCGAGAAGTCTTCATCGCTTTTAGATGTGAGAAATTAACTGTGTTGGAAAAATCTGAAGGTAGAATTTATAGAGGGTGTTTCAGAATCCCTTCAGAGGGGGAGTACAGCCTTTGTTTCACTCTTATTTTCGAATCGAGTGTCAGAAAACCCCAGTTGTGTGAAAATGTGTATTACTTAAGACGGACCAAAGGGAAAAGATACCTGATAAACAAGAAAGGATAAAGTCATTTTTGCAATGAAAACATTCTCTTTCTCACGAAAAGATGTATGGGTCAGGTAAAGAATGAATGTTCTCCCGCACGTGCCTTTTCGATTGCCTAGAGTCTAGACGATACCAGCTGATCGAAATCCAGATATTATTATCTTTTTGCCATCTTATGTATAAAGGAAACTAAAAATCTTTTTTAAAGAAATTAAAACCATAGACTATATCTATATGATCGACAGGGTGTTGATATTTTTGAAAACTTAGCATTCTAGGAATGAAAACCCCCGCTTGTAGCTTTATCCCCGATAAGCCTAGTAGGAACTATGATTCATTCCGTTTTTTTGTTAGCTTGAAGACCACTTGCCCGGGTTGGCTCCAACCCGGCGAAGAGTGCCAACCCTTCTACAGTCAAAGCTCTTCAACCGTTTACATGAACGCAGTAGCCAACCCGGGTCAACCCACCTAAGCGGATGACCCTTCTCGAGTGTAGGGTTTACCCTTGTGAGGCAGGTTGACTTTTTGCTACGTTTTTCCATGTAACCGCTAGTCAGCTCAACCCGGGGCCGTGTAAACGCTTCGAAGTAGCCAACCCGGGTCAATCATATAACAAATTTGGTAGCTACGTCATAAGTTTCGAAGTATAAGCTCAGCGGCAAGCTGACCCGGGTTGGGTCAAGATGCTGCAACAAAAGCTACCCCGGGTTCGTGTAAACATTAAAAAACTTTCTGATGATAGAACGAGCTACTCCGGGTTGGCTTCCTACCCGGGTTCGTGTAAACGGGGCCTAAAACAGGCCCAAGATAGTATCTGTTAGAGTGACACTGTTCCATTACCGTACTTCCTCGATTATCCGGCCACTACTGGACATAACTTTTCTAAAAGGGTGTCGGATAATCCAAAAAGGCCGGTCAATCAAAATTACGCTTTTGGACATCATGAACAACAAAAAATGCTAAGATAATTATAAAGTGTTCTTATCATACACAAGTAGAATAGTTATTATTATATTCCTTAAACTTATATTAAAGTATAGAAAGGAATAGCTCCTAAAAGGCACATTCCCTGCGTCATTTCCAACGTTTTGGTGACTGTGGCACTTTTTTGCGGACCATTTCACAAACTTCCAACTTATCGTCGACGGTCAGAACTACTCTTTTTCGAGTAGCATCCGAAGAAGACGAAGAATCCATTTGATTTGAATTGCAAGTAACAAGATTTTATTTTCATACACGGAAGGTAACACTTAAATTGAAATAAAGTTTAGCACCAGGGTCAAGGCCGGATAATCGAGGGACGGTTAATCGAGGGACGGCTAATCAAGATACGGTTTATTGAGATACGGTTAATCGAGGAAGTGCTGTACCAGGAAGGGGATTCCACTAAGGGGATTTCCTTTATTCCATTGAAAAGCGTAATTTTCGTTTCATCAAGTGCTTTCAAAACCTTCAAAACTCACGCTATTCGTTTCAACATCTAATACGATGAGTATAGTATTGTAAAACAATTTAATGACAATGGACAGAAAATCCCAGGAAAGTGAAAGAGATCGATATTTTCATTCTCATTAGCAATATAAGAGCTGCATACTGGCCAATAAGATATAATTCACTCGAGCAGAGCAGAGGCGTCAAGCATACGACCAACGAGGTGGTAAAATCTGTCCCTTGTTGAGCAATAATTTTTGAGAATGTAAAAAGTAAAAGCCCTTTTGCTTCTGTGAGATGGGATACTTTTTTATCAGTGTCACTCATAGGGTTTTCATAGATAAGTAGGATTAGCTGCAAAACTTTGACATATTTGGGACTACTATGGTTCAGAGGATGCCTTTTTAGTCATTCTCGGGGCAAGTCTTGAAAAAACATTCTGCTGCATTGGGCCAAGCCATGGTGGGTCCTCCTAAGTTACTAAATGAAGCTTTCTTAGGTATTAATGTTATATGACTAACAACGCGATAAATTTGTCTTGTGCGTTGAATGCTATGTTTGAATAAAATTTTCTTATGATTTTACGGAATAAAATGACGCCTATGTCTGCATGACTTTTACTTCCTGGGGCTTCGCCACCCTATCAGGGCCACGTATGAACATATAATGCCTTATGTGGCGTCCAGACCAAAATGAGTTGGAGATCCCAACAAGTGATTTGCAGTTCCTGTAGTACCCCATCAAGCTTCTTTCGCCTGGCTCTACAGACATCTTTCTATTAAAATCATGCTAAGAATCTTGCTATGACAATCCTGGCCCATTGGCCCAATGAGTCCTCTTACAGAGCCAACAAAAGGAAGTTACAGATTTGTGGCCCACTAGCTTGGGCCGCGTTGGAAAACGTGAATAATTTTCTTTGAACTGTAGATGGTCACAAGCCAGTCTGGAACCAAGCACAAGAAGATCATGTTGGATGTTTCCTTTATGGACATACAGACTAAACTTAGTCACGAACTTTATAGGGCCTTTATATGGGCTTGGCCTACTAGTCAAATTTTCTCAAAGTACAATGCACTCACGCCATTTTCTATGTACTCAAAATATCACACTGCAAAGGCAGGCGCGCCTGCCCGCACCGAGGGCAGGGGGGCAAGGTTCCTATTGAGGGCACATTATAAGCATTTTTGCAGTAAAATAATTAAGTCCTTGGAAAGGGCAGGAGGGGCAGCTGCCCCCCCTGCCCCCCAGCGTAGGCGTCCCTGTGCAAAGGGGATCTACTGTATCGGACAGTCGGCACCAAAGCCTGGTTTCCCTATCGTCGTAAGTGTCGGGGACACGTCCAGTCATTGCATCAGTGATGCTTCTGGGACCCTTACGATATATCGGAACGCGGTTTGCGTTATGTCCCCGACGCCCTAGTAGCGTCGCCGGCGTCCTTCGACTTTCGAGAACGTTTCCTATGCATCGCCGACGAGTCCCCGATGACTGGGACGCGACTATGACGCTATGGAAACCAGGCTTAAGCTATGGGATAGCAAATGGACATTGCTCGGTAAACTAACAGATGCTGTCCCTCTATGCGCGTCCAAAATTTTAAGCCAAAAGCCAGTTTTGACTACAAACTTAGAAAATACAAAAAATTTGACTTAATGCAACCAATATAAAAGGATGTATTTCCCCTCTTGTAACTGCTTTATTTCCATAATCCGGAAATGCAAGCTCCTTTCACTTTTGAATAAAAAGTTAAGCAGCTTTCAGTTTCAGCAGTATATCCTTTCACTTGCAAAAATCTCTAAAACATATGAACTTATAATCAGCCTTTATTAGTTCACTGGAAACCGTCCCCCGCACTTTCCAACTCCCAGCTATCATGACATACCAATGAGAGAGGTCATGGTGTGACCAATAAATTTCCATTGCGGCAGAGAACGCAAGGAATTTCCTAGTAATTATTTTCATTTAGCTTCAGAACAAATCAATGCTTGTATCAGTTCACTACCACTGCCCCCCCCACCCCACGAAAACGTCTTCATCCTCAATTTATTTTTCATGAGAGGTATGTATTACAAAATTTAGCTAAACATATTACTGACTAAGCCCCCTGGGGGTTTACTTACCTCTTGCACTTTTTGTGTAGTAGCTTATTCGAGAGGAGGCCCTTTTCGAGGGGGCTGCATGAACTCATTTGATATATGTCGCATAAAAAGCTGATGATCAAAACTCCTGCTCTCCACAATATTAAAAAGAGAAGTGCAAATTCAAGCATCAGTCTATACTAAGGTCTCAATCATCCTCTGTTGTGCGGCATTAATCGAGGGGTCTTATCAATAATTTGAATGTCTAGCATGGGGGCTTATTCGAGGGGAGGGCTTTTTCCAGGGGAGGGCTATTCGAGGATTTATGGTATATCTTATTTTCAAATGTCTATTAAAGGGGACTAGGCGAAGCAAGTTGATATGTAAATCCGTACCTGTCAGAGCCCTCACTAGATAAGTCTCAGTCAGTTTTCAGCTATCACCCATTCTGTCACCAGGGATGAATTTACTGGGAGTGTGGGGGTGTGAAGCCCCAATCGTTTGCCTATTGTCGGTAAATCGGTGTTCAGTTCGGTAAATCAGTATATTGGCTCGATAACAGAGCTTCATAAAGTAAGGAAGACTGCAAGCTCTCAAGGTTTTTTCCATGATTTTCCAGGTACACTTATAAAATGCACAGAGAAGACCTGGAGCAGACCCAAGGGTGTATGGGATGGGTCAATACTCCCCTTCCCCATTTTTTGAAACTGCAGTAAGCTAAATTAGTCCAAACATGCCATGAAAACTGTTAAACTTTCTCACATGAATATCAGTGATTTTACGCATAGTTTCAATATGGGCTGTTTCCAGAATCAGCATATCTCTATGTTCAAAAGGATATTTTCCTAAAATCCTAAGGGTCTACACATGATCTTATAAATATCCCCTGGGGGCTTCACCCCCAGACCCCATCCTTCCTCCACTCCATTTGATAATCACCTGTGTTTCCACTTGATGATACTCACATTTTAGGTGCTTATATTCACAGGCAGAAGAGGTACCATGGAGGACTGGGGACATGATCCCCAGTTTTCTCCCAAAAATTGTTTAATTCTTCCAAATTTTGGCTTGAAGAGGTGGGAAATTTCTAGAATGGTATAAACACTGTACTACAGGGTGTACTCTGAAATTGTGTGGTTCATCAAAGCCCACCAGTCTGTGGTGGCTGGTGCTGCCCTCTGGTGACAGGATGAAACAAAAAATCATGGTAGACTTGCTCCTGCCTGTCACTTGATATACTCTGGCCATATTGAGAGTGCAATACTGGCTCAAAGCACATAGCTATATGTTGGCTTCAGTTAACTTAGTCATATGCAAATTTGAAAGCAATGAAATATAACTGCAGATTAGTGTAATATTTCTGTCATTTCTAGATCCAAAAATTATCATTCCAAGCTCTACCCTTTCTAAAACAGTTTTAGAATGCCTTTTTGCAGAGCAGATTCCTGCCCTTAAAAATGCTTAGTTGCCCACCTGCATTGCAATGGAAAACTCAGCATCTTGATGAGCCTATAATGACAATACTTAATGAACTGAAGAGTTTGATCCAATCACTACACCAGTGTCAGGTAGATGATGTAATGCACCTGAACTAGAGACTATGTTAATATCCTGAAAGTTAATTAATCCCAAAATCAGCAATTGTACAAGTTCATGAACAAACTTTTTACAAAAACAATTCTACACTTAGTATATAAGCTACATGCTAGGGTACTAAGGATAATAGGGGTATGAGCAGGTAAGAGGTGTGGGGTTTTACCCCATTTTTGCAAAAGCTATTGATCAGCAAAATTCTGCTTTCTTAGTGAAAATGGACATAATGATCATGGTTTGTCAGTTATCTTGGCACCTTGCATATAGTTATGGTGCCTAATTGAATCTTATTTCTCTGCATCCTGCCCCACTTGAAAGTCTTTTGGTATGGCACTGATAGATAATTCCTATCAAACAACTCCAAAACAAACTCTAAGTGCAAAGGATTGTTCCTCTGATTACACTCAAACAGTATGTTCAAAATGTGAGTAATTTGGGCTACTAAATGCATTTCCCAATACTTTCTTTGTGATGGAGAGTTGCTACAAGTCAATAGGGATAGATGGGCTACTATGTTCAGAAATATCTGAACAAGGAGTTAATGTTGATATTGCCCTTATTCTAACAATGCAATAATAACAACGTATTTTGTTAAGAAATATACTTCTTATTTTGATTCATGTTGAAAATGTTGCAGAGGCATTTTCAAGTCCCAGTTTCCTGAAACAAACAAAAGAACAAAAATACATTACCCCCTTTATGTAGGAAAAGAAGAAACCAAAAATGTGTTTAATTATAGCTATCTTCTCATTAGAAGGTGCAGTGGTGTTGATGGGAACTATAAATAAATCTAATATAGGACAAGGAAAGTAAGTCAGCTCAAAAGACTAATCTGCAGTCACAAATCAATCTGAACTTTCTAGTTATCTGTTTCTCCAAAAAGTCTTAATTGCTTTAAAACCTGAACATATAATTATGCCTACTGGTTTTGATCATAAATACAATCTTCCTTGGAAGAAGTCACTTGCATAATAAAATGATACATCACCTATATTTACTCTGTAAGGTGGAACAGAAATGTTCATATAATGGGAGCAAAACTCACGCTTCATGCAAAAATACATCAAGGGTTATTTGATTAGCATCTGATCCTGAAGGAGATTTATTGAAGCTTGCAACACCAATATTTTCCATCCCTATGAGCATGGAATGAGAAAATAGAAAATGACTATGAAAGGTGCTTAGTAAGTAGAAAAAGCCTGTAGTGAACAGCTGGTAGGGTACCATGTTGCACATCACATAAACTCAGCTATACTAGAATGAGATTTTTGTCAGGACTGTCAGAAGGAGGTACTATGCAATGGCTGGTAGAACAAAAATGCAAGTATTCAATTGTGAGCTGAACAGTGCAAATGTTATGTCTATATACAGTACAAAACTTGCATTCCAAATACCCTTAAATATTATTTCTATATAAGGAATTTTGGAACAGAAGCTTTAGCTATATATGGGTGTATTTTGAAGCTATGATAAAAAGTGCTGTATTGCAAAATAATTTGAAATATGCCTTGATATTCAAACAAAATTATAATTGATCACACACATTAAAATTGAAAGATTAAAATGCTGGGTTACCTTTTAAGTATTTTTCATGAGAAATGTAGCCTTTGGATGAAGGATCAAGAATGCCAAATAATGAGATTAAATTTGACTCATCAAATATGTTTGGATAGTCCATTTTGACTGCTTTAGAATCTTGAAGTCTTCTGATAAAATCTATCATGTATTTTCTTGGATCTTCTATTATCATCAAACAGAAAGGTTGCAAGAGTGTGGTAAAATGATACACCAATACTTCTACACATAAATAAACAATTGCTACAGCTGTATGGAGCAACGCAGTACAACAAAAGGCATACTACAGTAATATATACATTATATATTAGGTTATATATAATATATACATTATATATATCAGGGTTATCCAAACTTTTTTCTCTGAGGGCCATTTTCAGATTTAGGTTATAGACAGTGGGCCACTTATATAATACATATTATGAAGATGGAAAGATTATGAATAATTTTTTAACAATTTTAATCTCAACGAGGGCCACACCAGACAACATGGCGGGCCACGCGTTGGACAACCCTGTTATATACTGATATAGCTAAGTATGTGGAAAACGGCCTAACTACAGAATCAAATTCGACTCCCACTCCCATGGCTATCATCGAGAAAATATGCACTAACCTGGTCTATCATAAACTAAAGCTGATGTCATGTTTTGTATCAGTTCTGGTATTTTGTGCTTGTTTAGGTAATACTTTGCAGCGTCTTCTCTTCCCTCCATCTTGAGAAATAAACAGTTAAGGTAACCGTGGTGTGTTGCCATGGTGACTTAAGGTGGTGGTACAATACGTATACAATCAGCTGTTAACGTCCTATGAGGGTTCATATCTGGAGACTCTGTAAGCTTCATCTGCCAATACTGTTGAATTTCTAGAGGAGAGGTACAAGGAATACAACACATTTTTTGTTTACTAGCTACTGCACTTACAGCCAAAATCAGCACACAGAAATCTGCAAGAATCCGCAAGCATGGAATTGAATATTGACTTTCAGTTACTTCGAAGCTTTTAAGCCTGATATTATGAATGGCTTTTATAAATGGTCTATCCATTCTTTAGAGATGAATTCATGCTAACATGAACAGCCACGTGGTCATGCAACACCAAAGTACCTATTTCTCAAAACATCTGGACACTTCTTGTGTAAAAGAAAGTCGTTTAGGCCTAGTATTGAAACTTTCTTAGCTTTTTTCATGACTTTAGTACTAAAACTTTATCAAGGCTTTCCTAGCAGGAATGCTTGAGATTGGGTACCACTACTGTATACCGCTTGACTGCAGAACGTAGCATCTCTGGTTGGAGCCCTACCCTCGGATCATAGTTGGAATGCTCGCTCACGATCTACCCAGCAGCAAATGGGTACCTAGTGGCAACACTGGGGACGTTAAAGGTGATGAGGAAGCGAACTGGCCACCCTACCTCACTATGACGATGTTTCATGATAAGTATCGTATATGGGACAAACCTCTGCCTTTACTGTGTAACAAGGGCAGGAAGGCACTACATAGGCATAACACTTGAATACATTGATATATACCGAAAACCCTTACCAATTAAGTAAATTAGATGGCGGGCTTGCATGATACGTGAAATTTTAAATCTATATGAACCTATGGAACTTATAGGTCTCAGAAATGCAGTACTGAACTTTCGGAGGGTCCTGATATTTCAAGCAGCAATTAAAAATATCACAGAGAGAGAGATAGAGTATTTGACACCATGCAACAAATACGCTTTGTCTAAAGTCATTAAATCTGATTTATAGATGCAGTACAATCTACCAAAAATGACACTCGAATATCTAACGAAAAAGAATACCGAAAGAATTTCTGGATTTATGAATAATCAACTTTGCGCAGGCACTTTCTATAACAAATTCTATATAAATTATTTTTCAAAATCACGATCTATATCAAACAATCTATAGACTACAGTTGTTGGCTTTCAGCAGCTACCATCTGTGCCAAAACTCCTTGGAACACCTATTGAATAATGCAGTTTATTTCACAATAATAAATTTCCCCTCCCCTCTTACACGCTGTTTTTACAAGGAACCATTTTAAAAGGAGCCTACATTTAGGATGCCAAAAATGATTAAAGAATTTATACTACTAAAAGAAAATTCCTCGAGGAACTTTTCTGTTTATGGCAGCAACAACCAAGCATTAGGAGGCCGGTTCCATTCATTTGCAGCCAAAAACCAGCATAGATTGGTAAAGTTTGTGTTAAGTGTTTCATGCTTCATTGGTCTTAAGTTAGCCAAAATTTAAAGGCAAAATTCAGAACTTCAATGATTACTTGTGTCTGTACCATATGTATGGCACTAAATGTGGAGTGAAAATTAAGGAACTATCAAGGAGCTTTAAATAATACAATCTGATGACTGAAGGTCCAAAAATAAGGAATTTTTGAAACTAGATCTTGAGCTAGGTTCCTTATAAAAAGTATGTATAAGTGAAAAAAGTGAAGAAAGTGAAGAAGGAAAGATGGCAAATTACAGCCTTAAGATATCAAAGGGAATCTCTTGGATGTGCCGAGTGATAACTACAGCGTGGGCAGATTTACTGATAGACAGCTAAAATTCTCTTACATATTGCTATAAGAAACTGAAACCTAAGTGCTATTGAACGTAATTCGTTTTTTATGTCCCACACCGGATTACGCAAACACGATTACTGACAACAAAAGAGAACGTAATCTCATTTCACATACATTCAAATGAACGGTCCTCTTATACCAGTACTTGTTTGTCAAAAGAACTGAGGGCCAATCTGTAACAAGGGAAGCTTTAGCTGCATTCTCAAACGATTGTTGTGCACAACACTGGACAGCTGTAAACATCTCCTTGATAGCAAAGTTCAAGCGAGAATTTGAAGAATAACACAGAATATTGTTGTTGATAGCATCTTTAACTCATAGCAAACCAATGTGTACGGGAATGATCTGATATATCATTTTCATAACAAAAATTTCCGAAACATAGTTCCAGAATCACAGTGGTATAAATTTCTTTATATAAAGCCTCACTAATTAAGATAATCAATCAAAGAAGATATAAGAATACTACCACCTTAACACACGATTTAACACTGAATGGATAACACTGATGGAGGTAATGGACTCTCAACTAGTAATGCTTGAGTTTCCTCTAAGTTCTCCTTGCTGACGGAGTACGGCTTTTTCGTGCCATTTGCTTGAGACTGCAACTTATGTAAAGTAGTATCGTTGAAGCTACGGCAAAACGGGCAAACTCAGTTAAGCTATATAACACATTAATTTGACTACTTATGACAGCTTTAATGGTTTTCATTAGAATCTACTTAAGCGTTTGTACCAGGAAATTTCATTGCACAAATGCGAGCACGGAAGACAGCTTTATTCTACCTTTAATGATTTAACAGTTAAGACTTAAATCCATTCATTGATCTCGAATATAATATTTACCAATGGCAAAGCTAGCCGAAGCTGTGTCTATTGAAGAATAATAATTTTGCTTACTGTAAAAATCGAGTATTCCTATTTGATAGAAACTTTCTAGATATATACATTTAAACCATGCAAAAAAATAGGTAACACAGTTATATAAATAAAGAAAAAGCGAAGTCTTGCCTATAAATAAGAGGCTTTCCCAATAGAACGTCTACCAATAGAATTTCTTAAAGAACTTTGTTTCTAAGAGTAGACCTTAAGCGAAGCTGTAGACTAAACTGTTTAGAAATTAGATGCTTCACAGGTCGACTTCGCAAGAGAATGCCAGTGACTTAGATAGAATGCCTAGGGCTGCTCATCAAGTAAAGAGCTTTCAATCGATGGCTTTATCGAGGAACATGAATGCCACCTATGGAATAAATATATCACAAACGATTTCTATGGAAGTTTAGCTTTTCCAATATCACAGGCCTGAATTTTAACATTTAATATGATTAGAATATTTGATATGTGATGCAGTGAATGGGTAAAATGTTAGTTTATATAGCATCTCAATTGAACAAGTGAAACTTTGTCAAGTTACAGTACACATTTCACCTTTTAGATTCATAATCTTTATTCTTATCTTGTCTCAGTATACCAGTTCCCTGCAAGAGTTCAAGGGAGAAAGCTAACAAAAAGGGGGCAGGATTGTGACAGTAAGAGCTAGAGAATGATGTTAGTGCATAGGAAATTAGGATCAAACCATAATGAAAAGTTAGATATTAATGAATGAAACACTACGTACTCTTGGGTGCTTAATGGAAGGTAGCTTAATCATTGGGGGAAGGGGGGATGGAATTCTCTTTAATATCCAAAAAAGCAGGGTGTGTCAGCATTTTACCAAGCCTATACCAAATCCTGCAATAATAAATACAAAATGTTATATATATCAAGAGTATAAACCAGTGAAAGGAACTTCGGAACTAATTCGGCATGGCATCTTGTTCACCCGTTTCGTCGTCTTTATCCTGCCCATCCTGAATAATTGTGCTTTCCTCTAGAAAACGTTGAATGCGTCTTGAAGCAGAGATACTCCAGAAATCAATAAACTGGGGGCACTAACAAGATCCGGGGAGGTTGAAAAATCCAAAAATTATCAAATGTCCCTAGTTTGTAAAGCACTCGAGAGTACGGAAAGAACTATGGCATAACAAAACCGTGGAAAAAGGTTAGTTATACAGGCTAAAGAGTTAAAGCTCCGTAAATTGGAATGTTAGAGATATCAAACAAAAATGCAAAATTTACACACATATATATAGACCAAATCTGGGATTTAAACAGGAATTACAATAGAGTGAATGCAACATTGATGCTAATTACTGCCAACTTCATTAAAATGAGCACCTGAGTTGGGCACATCACACGTTCTACAAACACTATTACTGAATTGCGAGACATTCCAATAGTCCCAGAGAAAGGCACCAAAGAACTGGGTCCCGGAGGTTTGCAAAAGAAAAAAGTACCCCAGTCCCCTTGGGTGATGCTTACGGTTTCTATTTTACCCCCCCCAAGAATATCACTGCTAACGTGTCATCATAGCAGCAATTAAGCAATTTCTGGATTCAAAGCAGACTTGCTACGAGGCCCATCCTATGAAAACTTTGTCGCACTGGGTTAAAATTTATATATATATATATATATATATATATATATATATATATATATATATATATATATATATATATATATATATATATATATATATATATATATATATATATATATATATATATATATATATATATATATATATATATATATATATACTATTGAAGCCTTTTCTCTCTTGTTCAATTTGGGCTACCTGAACCAAAATGGCTACAGGTTGTCAATATAACTAAAATATAAGAAAAAGGTTAGTGGAGCTTCTGATTTCTTCTAAGTTAGCCAGTTAGTATCAAAAAAGAAATTGCCCAAAGGCAAATGGACTGAAAGTAACACATGATGAGTGGTGAAAGTGAAACGATGTGAAAAGCGAGACAGGAGATCCTGAGTTTACATCCGATTTCATAACAAGAGGTTCCATAAGTAATCTTTGCTTCTTTAGCATCAAACGTATATTAAACATTACAGTATCAAAATATTAACGTACAACATAGTCGCCAAATGTGCGAGTCTAATTAGATCTATTTTATATCATAGGCATGACCTTAAACATTTAATATGATTAAAATATTTGATACGTGACGGAGTGAATGAATGAAATGTTAGTCTATATAGAATTTCAATTGAACAAGCGAAACTTTGTCAAGTTACAGTACATATTTCGCCTTTTAGATTCATAATCTTTATTCTTATCTTGCCTGACCTTTAACATTTAATATGATTAAAATATTTGATATGTGACGCATTGAATGAGTGAAATGTTAGTCTATATAGCAATTCAATTGAACAAGTGAAACTTTGTCAAGACACAGTATACATTTCACCTTTTAGATTCATAAACTTTATTCTCAACCTAAGTGACCAATCATCACGCAGAATTCTCACCACACAATGCGTTCCACAGCTAAATTCAGGCCTATTTTGCATGCTGATTTGTCAGTTAGGTTGGGAGAAAACAGACCCGGCCTGGGGTCTCAAAAATTTATTGATAGGGTATATATTAGCAGCAACGTATATGACATTGCAAAGTAAATTTTGTAAAAAATTTTCGATATTAGTATTATAATCACTATTTTCACAATACGTAGAGAAAAAGTTCTCACGAAATTTAGAAACCACAGCCATCACGGTCAGAGGCACTTTCTACCATGATGATTACTTTATGCCAGTAAGACAAAAGCCTTAGTCTGGTGGGCTGTATTTTTACTCAATATACAATAAAGATTTACTTCATGAATATACTAATCAGTGATATCCAGAGTTGCTTGTATTATAGATAATATAAACTGCCTTCGATACCACTGATTAATGTATTCATGAATTAAAAGGACTTGTAAGGAAACACTTTAACATTAAATAAACGATTGTTTACTAGTTTTATAGCAAAGTTTATAATCATTTAATTTTGAATAGCATACATATTAATAGCAAAGCACGTAACATTGAAATGTACATCCTGTATAAAGGTTTCGATTATTATATTTATCATCTTTTTATTGTTAATTAGTGAGATGTATAATTGTAATAAAATCACTACTATTGCCATTCGAATTATGTATTATATTTTTTGTCGTCGGAATAAAGATTGGGACAATCCTGGATTGCTGCTATATTGATGAGAGTATCACTTACCATTTTCCCCCTTTAATTCTTGTATGTGTCGTACAAGTAGCCACCTGTAGACTACCTTACTGAGCGAGGTCTACAGTGTATTTTAAGACATTTTCAAAGCCTGTATTATTAATGTTTACATTAACTTGACTTCAATTTTATCAAAGGTAGTTGAAGATCAAACAACTATCCCCTTTGTATACGGCTTACCGAATCATCATAAATCAAGAGATGTTGTGTTTGGTCGAAGATCGTTGTGCATAATAGTCTTGGAAGCCAAGGGGCCTAGACAAATTCTAAGTTGAAATGCTATGACATGAGAGTTTTCTTGAAAACCCATATATTTATATATGAATGTATGCATGTATATATATATATATATATATATATATATATATATATATATATATATATATATATATATATATATATATATATATATATATATATATATATATATATATATATATATATATATATATATATATATATAAAATATAAATGAATATATGTACAAATATAAATGGCTGTCCCAAAGGGCTGCCCATTGCCACTCCGTCTAATTGCTTATACATCTGGTTGATAATATTATCTTCCACTCCTCGCGTAGCAATTAGCATTAATTTTTTGAAAGTGTCCTCAGGGAATGGAGGACAATCAAGGTGACCTCAATACGATACAAAGCATCAGCACAAATCCCTATGGCTTCATCTAATGGCACGTTTGTGAACAGACTGCTAATATCAAAAGAGCATAGAAATGCTCTGGCAGGTTAAAGGTTAGAGTAATATGCATAACGACCATTTTCTGGCAATAAAATCCTTACGATCCAAGAAACAGGTCCTATCTGGGCAAGCGTCTTAACCACTAGACCATAGTGGCTTGATTTAATTCTTCTTATTTTAGCACCTTTACGGTTACTTTCGGCTTTCGCCTTTTCAAGGAGCTCTACATATGAACCCAGTAGCTTGCAAGCAAACAGAATTTCTTTTCTCGGCACAAACAGGAACATTATTACTATCAGCAAAATCAGGACCAAGTAAAACTTGCCACCACCTGGGGTCGAACCAGGGTCTCTTGCACTATATATGTATATTTACATAATAGAAAAATTTTGCACAAAATCGAACTCTGCCTTTAAACTGAAGGCATGTACGAAAGGAAGTTGCATTCTCTTCCCTCCCTAACCATATATATCCATATACAGTTAAACAATCAAGTGCAAATAAACACGTACAAACGCATACCATATCTACACATAAATGCAATTGCATACATTCCTTTCGTACATACCTTCAGTATATATATATATATATATATATATATATATATATATATATATATATATATATATATATATATATATATATATATATATATATATATATATATATATATATATATATATATTATATATATATATATATATTGGCTTGATCTGTAGTAAAAGGCAGAACATTATGCTATAATTCAAGCTCTTTGCAGTTGCTTTAGAGTAAAATGCAGCATACCTCAACAGAGCCTTCATCCAATTCAATAACACCACTTGCACTCTGACCCTGGAACCCGATGTCATCAAATTTGCTAGGCTTTACGTATTGCTTCTTTTTCCACCTTAAAAAAATAAATATAAGATATTCATTATCTCACGTAAGTCAGTTTCGATTATTCCATAGGACACTACAAACCCTATTCTAGACTTTGTCAATCATCAAATCCAGCTAGTGTGATTCTCACACAATCGATTACTTCGATGAACCACTTCCAAACCAGATGAGAACTATTCCTCAGTCTTCTCTGAATTTTCTCCCGTTCATTCTACAAGACTGGTTTTTCCCTGGGACACAATAAGCATTACTGCTGTAGTCAATAATCGTCCTTTTCGAATTAATTTAAAGTATAACTAGAAATACTGCAGATGAAAGTACCACAATAAAAAAATTGACAACAAAATGCATCAACAAGAGCAAAAAATTCCGAAAAAGACCCCAAGTCACTGGTTGAAGAAGGGTACATTTAAGACTTGTCTTTACAATGATAAATAATGATAAATACACATGCTCCATCCCATATCATCAAGATAGTATCAACTATCCTTCGCTTTGAGTGCAAAAGAGGAATTACTAACACCTTCACTTCAGTATTAAAAACAATCTATTTCTGCGATAAGCTAGGAGTACACGAGAGCAAACAGCAAGCAAAGTGCTACGAGTGACAAAAATATCAAACGCGTTAGAAATTTCACTTGACAAATAACAAATTGATGAAGGGTTGGAAGTAAGCAAGCTAACACCTTTACGACAAAAATAAAGACAATCCTACAAAGTGCCAAGAAATCAGAAAAGTGCGCTTTGCTTCTGCCAAGACACAGAAGTTCGAGCAAAAATCAGAATATCGAAGAAAACTCACAACACTTTATTGCTCACATCAATTCAAAAATCTATTTTCAGTTTTAAAATCGTTGTCTATGCGTGCTTAACTCAAAAGCTGAAAAACACAACGTCCTCAAAGCACCTCTTACAAATATCGATATATCTATATACCTAATCTATTAATGTATCTACTATCTATTCGCGTAGCAGAGCTGACATTCCACAACTTGAACTCTCACGAGAAATCAAACTTGCGCATATAAGCACATATGAAGAATGAAGCTTCTTTCATATAGCTATTACTGGTGGTACTCTCAATTTAAAAATTTGTTTGAATGTGCCCCAATGGACACCAAGAAAGAATGAGCCCTAGCAAACGATTCTAAAGAATCATAAGAAGCTTACATAGTAGAGTAAACAGGAGAGTTGCTTTGATAAAAGCTAGCATAATTGTAATTCACGAAAAATTATTGCGTCCAAAACTCGAATTTGTATAAAACATTACGATATTGACCAACCAAATCACTAAATATATATATATATATATATATATATATATATATATATATATATATATATATATATATATATATATATATAAAGATATATATATATATAAAGATATATATATATATATAAAGATATATATACATATAAATACACACGCACGCACGCACGCACGCACGCACGCACGCACGCACGCACGCACGCACGCACGCACGCACGCACACACACACAACACACACACAGACACACACACAGACACACACACAGACACACACACAGACACACACACACACACACACACACACACGCACGCACGCACGCACGCACGCATGCACGCACACACACATACATATATATATATTTATATTTATATAAATATATATTTATCGTATTGTAGATCGAAATGTACCAATCACCATTCATATTCGTCTTTCAAGATTGGCGAGCAAGGGGGTCATTCAATTAGTACGTACGCTCCAAAATGGCTAAAATTTGACCCCCCCCTCCCCCCTCGTACGCACACGTACGCTTGATACACACCCCCTCTTTTGCGTACGTACTCCTGGTTGTTTGACCCCCCCCCCCCACATCTCTAAAAGAAACTTTCTAGACATCCAAAACCACGGCGAAGGACATTTTATGCATTCACGAGACACGAAAATGATCACTACAGATATCTATTTCAGGAAAAATCTATAATATTGTTCAAACAAAATTGCATTATACTAGAACAGGGGGTGTCAAAGTCATTTGGTCCAAGGGCCACATAGGGCATAACATGACGCCACAATGGCCGGGTAGTTTGACGGAACCCAAGAGGGCTAGGTAGTAGGGGCTTTCAAATATACATAACTCATCGCATGTTTTCTATCTGGCATGCTAGACAACGGCAAAAAACTGTTTATTCAGCCTTGTAAATGTCACTAGCAAATGCCGCTATTACAATGGGAAAAATATCACTAGGTTTCAGTTTATTCAAAATTCCTAGGGGCCACATTGTCGGATTCGGCCTGCGGGCCGTATGTTTGACACCACTGTACTAGAAGTGATTTCAACTGAATACTTAGTACACTATTTAAATGGCAGTGATGGGTCGTTTGTAAATGAAAATATTGCAGGATGTCTGCAAAAAGCTGATGGTTATAATTTTTGCTTTGCGTACGTACTTAATGTGCCAACCCCCCCTCCCCCCTTGTACGCATTCGTACGCATTTGCTTGACCCCCCCTCCCCCCCTTCGTGCGTACGTACTAAATGAATGACCCCAAGAATGGTAATTGGTGTATGTCGACTGCACGTGCGTACCTTTGAAGTCATACTGTATGAACTAGCAAAGCGGCTAAATGTAACAAAATAAGTCTACCGTCAAAACTGTCTTAACAAAACAAGTCCTAAGTCCAGTTCAAATTTCGTAATCTAAAAGTCTTTCATATAGTCATCTGTTCTCTCTGTACGATCGGTCATAATGTCTAAGATTTCTTGGTAGTATATGACACCTGTCAAAAAATATGATAATGTCAATGTCATGCTTCTTTGAATTGTATTTAAATCAAAACTTTCACCTTGGATCTCATAATATTGGTAAGAGGAGTACTCGTGTGGTAAAATTAGAAGAAACAAGGAAACAAATATGACAGTAAAGCTATCTTAAAGTTAGGGCCCACTCCATTTATTCAATCAGACAAAATTACAATACCCATACAAAAAATAGCCGATAAACCATATAGAAACAGAAGCTACTATTATGCCACAAAGTGGTGTCAGTCTTACAGCGAAAATGATTTCAAAATAATGCTTGGACAAAACAGAGATGAAAACGACTGAGAAGCCAATTTTAATTTCATCCCTATATCAATGTAAACTTCTCCTTTTGTAGATAGTTGGCTTGAATTAGCTATATGTAGAGAAGCGACTGCAAACAGTGAACAATCATCAGCCCAATGGATGGTTCATCTATCGGAGGAATGACGAGTAACCTATGGAATATTTACGTAAGCCAGTCAACCAGGGAAAAGTTTGAGGGCTTTCTGGACGAGCGCGATTAAGCTAAATTTGAGGAAACTTCCATAAACTTGTTCAAAACTAGATAGCAAATGCTCATGATGTTATAAGTCTATTGCCAACAAAGCAACTGCAAAGATCACCTGAAATATACTGGCACAAATACATTTCTACCGCAAAATATGTTCCACAACTTTCAAACCGAAAATAAACAATTTTTTCTGAATAATACTTCTAAGCTACTCCTCTCTAATGAGGGGCTACTAGGATTTTGGTATAGTCCTTGGCATTTGTATTATCTTTATTATTTTTATTACTTATTGTTAAATGGCCATTGGGTAGTTATGCTTACCATACTCCCAATGGTATCGTTTTTTGTCTGTAAAAGTTTGGTATTGTATATTGTATTGTACTCTGTATTGCTTACAGGTGTAAAAAAACCGAAAAACACGATTTTTGTTCAATATGGAACGGTATGCCATTTTACCCGAAAATGGATATACATCTGTTGGCGAAGCACATCAGTGCCAGTGAACACCTTAGGCTAATCCGTGCAGCCAACTGCTTAAACGAATCAAAAACCCTTTCTTTCATAAAAAAATAACAGACAGTCCTAGGCGAGGCATGCAGTCAAAAGATGAATTCTTTATACGTTTAACCAATAATCACATAAGGAAGCTACATGAGAAGCTGCAAGAGGGATATAAATATGGACATGGAGGAACCCCCGATTCGTTAAACTCGGACAAATGAGAAAGGCTGGGGAGGAGGGATATACATACTTTCTAAGCAGCAGTGACGACAGAACCACTGATACCGAAGACATTGCCATTGCTGCGCTGGCCATCCAAGGCCGTAATGAAAAGCCAATCGGCTTCAACACACCAGCGGCAATTGGAACCCCAATCATATTGTAAAGAAAAGCAAAAACGAAATTGATTCGAATTCTCCATACTGTTTTGCGTGATAGCTCCATGGCCGCAACGACGTCCATCAAATCGTTCTAGAATCGAAATACACCAATAGCATGCGTAAGTATAGAACAAAGGCCACAAAGTCCAGGATTCTAAGACTTAAGCCACATATTTAACTAAGGCCAAATTGGAAGTAGCAAGCCTCCTGATACACGAATCATAAACTGTACCATAGAGGAGAAAACACATGTAGACATTGTTCTATATATCAAAATAGCAAAATGCTATGTGACAGTTACAATGTAATCTACTATTCCATACTACTGCTTTTTAGGTCTGGTTAACCTGCGATGTGAACATAGCATTAAACCTGTACAACTAATCGAATAAGCTTTCCCGCTGCAACTCACACACCATAAAAATTATTACCTTAATCAACACAATACCGGCAGCTTCCACGGCAACATCGGTTCCTGTTCCGATGGCAATTCCTACATCTGCCTGCGCCAAGGCTGGTGAATCGTTAACTCCATCACCTACCATTGCAACTTTGTGACGTCTTGATTGCAGAGCTTTCACTGCAGCTACTTTATGGGAAGGTAGGACCTCTGCTATAACTTCAACTATACCAACCTATACAAACCAAGAAAAGACACATGACATGTCCTGCTTCCACTAGAAGAGCTATGAGCAATAATCTTTCAATAGTGCACTCCAACAAACTGACACTTAACTTATAAAAGTGACTCGTTCTGCTAAAACAACGAACATGCTGTTTGGATTGTTTGAAATCGAGACATGCCAAGTCTCCCTCTGTTACTAATATGTAAGGAATTTGTAGATAACAACTAGAATGCAAAATGAAGAGCTTATCCTTAACTAGAAACTTCATTCAGTTTACCTGAGACGCTATGGCATTAGCTGTTTTTCTGTTATCTCCAGTCAGGAGTATAACTTTTAGTCCCATATCTTGAAGAGTACGTATTGCCAATGGTGCTTCATCTTTGATTGTATCGGCTACAGCCAGCATTCCAACCACTACCCTGTTGATAGCAGCAAGTACCGCAGTATGGCCTCTTTCCTCATGCTCTATCATCACTTGATCTATATCCGATTCCACACGCAAACCATTCTGAAACATCCAGTCCCTGTTTCCAATAAGCACCTGCAAGATTGCGCATCACAGATATACAGTCATATGCAAGCTCTCCAATTAAATCATTCATACATAACCATCTAGCTCAGAGTATAAGCAAAAAGGAGATATATATTTATGTGTATGTACATGTATATATAGTTTATATTTAAATTTCACTACATCATAAGTACAGTATTTCTTAAAAAAAAACTAATCACAACTCTACGTGCTGTATTCCTAAGGTTATCTCTTTCGAGCTATTGCTTCATTTATAATTTTAATCCGTCTTTGAATTTCTCATAAACCTAGAGCTTCTAGCGATATATCTTCTACCTTAGTACAGATCCCCTTGAGAATACTCAGCCAGAAGAACAAATACCAGGGCAGAGCTATGTCAGGTGACAGACAACTGGGAGTTCTCTCCTATTTCCTCAGCACACTGACAATATTCATGCAGCAAATGAAAGAACTACCAGTGGCAATCAAAGCATGACTCTCCAAATCCAAATCTATACCAATAGGAAATTTAACGCAGACAAATACTGAAAAATTGAACGTGAACGTAAGAGTGCTCTATTACCTCATAGCTTCCTTCGCTCAAATCTTCTACCGGCGGCAATTTGATGGGTTCTCCATTCGTTAGATTCTCTATACCGGAAACAACACATTTTAATCCATGTCCTGGCACTGCCTCAAAGTCTCTGCATTGGGCAAGAGTCTGAGATTCAAGGACCTCTTTTGCGTTTTGCGATATGGCCAATCCTATTGGATGTTCACTGCTTGACTCTGCTGTACCTACTATCGATAAGAATGCTTGCAAGGAGCAAACATCTGATGGTATAAACAGCTTTGTCTGCGTAACAACTGGTTTCCCATGTGTTATTGTACCAGTCTTGTCGAAAACAACTGACTTTATCTGCAAAAGAATGCAGCACCCAGTCACAACAAGTATTTGAATAAGAAGTGGACCCCCACACTTACATAAATAGTGTATATAAAACAATTGTAAACATGCAGGGTATGGGTTTAGCAAAGGAAGCAATAACAGCTGATGAAACTGGAAAAAAACTTGTAAAATAGTGAACAATTTGTGTTTGATATACTTTCGTCAGTGTCTGTAAAATCATGTCAGGAAAGCTTTAATCTTAGTAATAGTAAATGCCATAACAAGGTGACAATTTTTATAGGGAATAGTGCTAAAGTTCATTAGTACAGCTTAAAATTTTCATAAATTCCTCACAATAATATCGTCGACAGTCCTTTACCTTGTGAGCAGTTTCAAGTGGCTCTCCGCCCTTGATGAGTATTCCATTCTGAGCACCCACGCCAGTGCCAACCATAACAGCAGTTGGGGTGGCTAAGCCTAATGCGCACGGGCAAGCGATACAAAGAACAGAAATTGCACATCTGAACGCGAACTGGAAAGTGATTTCTGATTCGGTATACAAATTTCGCTGAAAAACAAAGCACAACAGGTTTGACAATCACACAGTTTGCATAATTTTCTAGAGTCCCTAAATTACATAAATAAGCCAAATGCAAGCAGTTGGGTAGTGCGCAACACCAGCTCTTGACGGAAAATCAAACAAGCGGATTTCCCATTTCTAGTATAATTGTGAAGACATAGTATAGCAATTCTATAGCAAATCTGATCAGATCCTCTCCCAACCTAATTGACCAACCATCATGCAAGATTCTCACTGCTCATGCGTTCCACAGCTACATGTAGGCCCATTTTGCATGCTGATAAGTTAGTTAGGATGTGGGAAAGCAGACTTGACTAGAATTGTCAAACATTTGGCGGTTCCACAAAAAAAAACCAATCCAAGGGAGGCAAACTTACATCATAGTCATGCTTGATCGAATCATATGCAGCAAATCCGATTGTGATCCAGATGATTAACGTCAGCACAGATATGGATATAACAAACGGCACGAAGTATCCAGATATTCTATCAGCTAGTTGTTGAATTGGAGCCTGAAGGTATACAGCGACAAAAGCATACATCAATTTATGTTGATACGATAATATGGGGACAGTGACTTCAAAGAAGAGATGCACCCATCAAAGGCTATTAAGACAACAAAACAAAGTGAACTCAAACAGAAAGATTCGTCATGATAAGACTGTACAAACTATTCTACTTCAAATTTATATTGCAAAACGGACAACTTCTATGTCTCATACGTTGAAAAATTAAGTATGGCAAGCACTTGATGCAGGTAGAATTCTTCCAATTTTGATAAGGTTTCCCTATGTGCCTACCACACGAAGAACACACTGATCGATAAGACAGACTAAAACAAACGTGCACTGAACATTTGATAGAAGTGTAATACAGAAATTTCTCACCTTTGAGGTTTGCGCTTCTTCTACAAGCTTTACAATCTGCGCAAGCGT
The DNA here is from genome assembly GCA_964019165.1 of Mastigias papua. NCBI lineage: Eukaryota > Metazoa > Cnidaria > Scyphozoa > Rhizostomeae > Mastigiidae > Mastigias > Mastigias papua. The sequence continues at coordinate 4,669,703 of OZ025267.1, forward strand.
AGTCTCAGAGCCAACATGAGTAGCTTCCATTAGAAGAGTCCCCGTTTGGTTGATGCTTCCTCCAATCAATGGATCACCGAGCTACAATTAATTAAAAGACAATTCCAAATACAAGAGCAATCCACTTCTACTAATAAGTAACACCTTAGAGCTTGGTAAGCAATAATATTAATGCTATCAGATGACAATATGCCTAAAGTAATATAAAGATCTAATAACTAACGCAATGCCATATGACACATAGTAAATCATTAAGAAACAGGAAATACTTTCTGACCCATTCGATTTTTCCAGTAGACGGCAGTTTTATTTCACAAAGCTTATACCTAACAAGGTATAGGTTCAAATTATTCCGAGACTTGCCTTCCAACAGAACAATTATCGCATGAATTTTCTGTGGTTTGCCTTGTGTCAAGGGCAGCAACGATCAGACTGTCAAACATTTAGTACACAATACCACTAAGTGTTGCATACCTTTTTAGAGACAGGCATGGACTCTCCAGTAATAAGTGATTCATCTGCCATTGAATTTCCTTCCAATACGATGCCATCAACTGGTATTTTTGCACCAGGTACCACCTGAAAACGAAATACTACCGTGTCAAGGGCTGCCAAGACTTGTATAAAGTACACTAGATACAAAGGTGCCGTCCAAAAAAGGTCAAGAAGGAACCTGTACTGTAGGCCATTATGTAGGTCGCAACCATGATTGCATCCAATATTTCAGTCAGACTGTTCAAGTTCCATACAAAATCACAAAAGACATTGAAAGTATATGACGTAAAATATGCCTTACTCCGCAGTAAAGGGTGGTTTAATACTACCAAGCTAGGAATTCAACAAACTAGCGTACGCTCATTGGAAGGGGATGGGCTCCCCAGGCTCCCTTCACAGGACCCAATTGCATACTATATTGCCACTTGGGTTCGTCATCCAATCAATATTAGTTGGGTAGAGCTGAGTTTATGTATAAGTCCTATGTCTTCAGGGGTATTCATGGGTTATTGAATTTTATGCAGAATTCCACTAAAAACATTTATCAGGGCAAGCTTGAAGCCGAGTACGTCATAAAAAGTGGTGGGCGGATTTCTAGTTGCGAGAGAAGAAAGACCTAGGGAAGAGCTAGGATAAAGCTAGGAAAGAAAAAACAAGTACCTTGAGAACATCGCCTCTTTGCACAAGGTTCACATCAATTGGTGTTTCGCTGCATGAGAGAATCATTGAAAGAAGGTTAAGTTTTAAGGAAAAAGTTAGCACCCACGCCAAGAGTCTGATACTCTCTCGTCACCGCTCAGTTCAATAGAGCCCCATATACAAGTAATTTTTTAATAAGAAGCCAGTTTATAAGCAACCTAGTACTAGACATGCAAAAATTTAAGAAACTTTTAGAACTACAGCGAAAGAGTTAAGAAACTTTAGAAATTTCTGTGCTATTTCAAAGCTTGGGGTTTGGAAACATATTTCTTCCACGGATTTAACAAGTGTCAACAAAAGTAAATTGCTTGAGAAAGATATGAGAAAGATCCTTTGGTTAAGAGAAAGATATGCACATTTTATGACAAATGGGACATTGGAACCATTACCTGGTTGAACGCAAAACTGAACCAACACCGTATCCTTTTCGAGGACCAAAGTGAAGGTTATAAAAAGTTTACTGAAATTACCTGTGTGGGCATGAGGTTGATTTAGATTTAGAACCGCACTAACGTCTTCTGTTGCTATCATGCTAATAGTTTGCTATATCCACGTGTTTTATATCGTTTTCAATGCAATCTTTGTTCATTAAATTAAGAAACTTTTAAGAAACTTTTAGAACCAAAATGTGCCCAAAAACTAAGAAACCTTTAGTACTACATCTTGAGCTAGGTTTCTTATAAAAAAACAAACATGTACACGATGTCTATTTAGTAATAAAGTTTTTTCGCCCAGTATTGAAATTGTTCTTGGTTGTCACAATTTTAGCACTGAAACTTTCTTGAAACTTTCTTAGAGAGAATATTCGAGTTTGTGTGACACTATAGCGTTACATACATGAAGGCAGGCACTGCACAAACATAACACCGAAGGAAATAGATTCTCTGAGGAAATCCATGTAAGCTAATCAAGAGAGACGATGGGGTTGTGTGAAATTTGGAGCTTCAAGTATGTATCCACTTATTAACATTCTTAGGCTTCATAAATCCAGTACTGAACTTTCTTAACCTTTTGACTAGTTGAGTACTGCTTTCTTATAAAAAACCCCATGTATTGATGATGCTGTTATACACTCATAGAGAAACATATAACTTGTAACTCTGCAGCTAATACGATCAATGTCGATAACACAAACCCCAATACATCACAATTTTGCCAGCAAAAGGGACTACAGATACATAAATCAAAATAAGCAAGGGGAAGGGGGGTTAATATGAAGTGATCAAGGGAATGCTTGTCTGACTAAGATGTAAATCGATGCAAAAGGTAAAGCAGCTCGATGCAGTAGGATAATACAAAGATCAAGGATTATATCAATGCTAAATAGTATACCTTATAATAGTGCTGTCTGTACTGTCTATTTTGACAAGCAGTGCTTCCGGAGGCTGCAATGACAACAGCTTTGACAATGCTTCGGAGGTCTTACTTTTAGCAAGGTGTTCCAGCCACCTTCCAAGCGCAATAAAAACGAGCAACATGGGCGGCGTTTCAAAAAATGTCATAGGACTGATTGGCGGGCCTTGGATGATAGCCATCAGCAAGACGACAAACTGTAAGAAAAGAGCTTAGCTACAGCTGAAAGTAAACAATGGAATTTATCACATAAAGCATAGGAAAAATAGGAGGAAAACTGAATGGCATGAACATCTACTTTTACCAAGAAGCAGGGGTGCTTTTAAGTCTGATGTGGTCCTGACTTCAAAAAAGACTAAGTCCCCGTAAAAGTATACCAAAAAATTACGCAACGTGACAAATAGTTGCCCAGTTAACACGAACTGATTTAGATAAAGCTGATTGTCCACATATTTTTTTATAAGAACAAAGTTTATAAAACAATGAGGCTAAAATGGCCAAAATCTTAAGAAAATGTTAAGAAAATCACGAGGCTCAAGTGCCAAAATTCACCTTTCCTACATGCGAAAAATCGATATTAGCTGATTCTTTGCAAGCTCCCTTACAAAGATCGAAACTGTTCTTTGACAATCTTGGTTAACAAAGATCAAACGTTTTATAACACATAATGATTACCTCTTCTAGTCAGTTTACTCCAATACAAGTTAAGAAAATTGCAGCCTCAATTTCAGGCAAAATTAAGAAAATTGAGGCTCAGACAAACAAGTGGTCTTCTTATAAAAAATGTGTAGGAGTAGATTACTAACTGAGTAAATGTAAGCAACAGTTGTTGCCATAACGATGAGCACATCCATATTTGTTGCCCTATGTTTCAAGGCTTTGAATGCCATGATGTAGAAGTGCTTTCCACCAAATATCTACAACCAATAAATAGCCATTTAAAACTGGGAAATCACTAACATATATAATGCCTATGGTCATTTAAAGACAAAAACAAGTTCTACTGCAAAGGGTAAGGAAATGCTTAAAGGGATGGAATGTTCAATTTTATCTTCTTGCAAAAAGGCAATTGGATTTTCATCACCATAAATGTCCTTAAACGACATACAATTAACCTTTTGAACATGGCCAGAAGAGATTTTATAATAAACTAGTCATCATCTTAAAGATATACTTCAGACCAAGGACAAGGGGGTTTTTAATTGTACTCTCCATTACAAACATCTGTCATCACTCATTTTTACTTAATCTACAGTAAAAATTATCTGTGCAATATTGACAGCAAAAAATCAAGCTTTCTATCCTCAACAGATATCAATGACTAATCTAACATATAGCACAAATGATATTGAAATGATATTGAATAACTTATATTGAAAAAGAGTTGCCTCGAGGAAGAGCAATATACTGTATATAAATGAAAGTAGCTGTTGGAACCAATTGACAATAAAAATCAAAAAGAAATCTTGAACAAAAGCAAATAGTTATATGTAGGTCACAAACAATAAAAATAAACTCAGACTTTGCAGATACAAATAATGAGATACAATTCAATACAAAGATTGCACCAATAACATGCAAACTAGATGAAATGGAGTGCACTGTCAACACGAGTAATTTATAACATCATTTACAAGCTTCAGTACAGTCTCTATTGGAACTCTTAAAACAAAAAATTACTTACATACCTGGACAGGTGTGCATAGGATAAACAACAAGAAATTCTCTAAGGAAAGCCCCGTGACAATATATGGTCCCTTCTGTTCTCCAATGATAGTATATGCTATAATGATCCCAAGAACTGGCAACCCAAATATCAAGGATATAAGAAAAGATTGGCGCCACCTGTAAAAGAAAAGTGCATTGTTTCCTATCAAGAAGGAACAAGGCCACATAAGTACTATGGCTAAAGTTCTGTAGAGGGGTTAGATAACCTTATGTCACTTCTTAGATGAGAGTGTAGAGAACATATTATAGCTTGCAATTACAAATTTCCAAAATGGCTGTTATCTCCTCATTGTATCAAACAAACTCACTATACAACAAAAATACAAAATCAAATGCAATAATTAAGATTAACCAATGGAATAGTTTGGCAGTAAGTGACAGGCCTTGTCCTGAGGAAAATAACGGTGCTGTAAAAATGAGCTCCTTGAACAATTTAGGGGCTATGTTTCAAACCCTTTCCAAGAATGCAATTAGCCTTTCCTGGCAAGGCCTGAAGTGAGGCAGACATGTAAGGCAATGGTACTGATGCAAAAGGTACAAAATTGCAATACAATGACATCTGACAGAATAATTCCACTATTCATACAACATTAATGAGAATAAGGCACATAGAAGTAGCACTCAAATAGAAGCCACACTTTTCAAAACAAAAATAATACAGCAGCAGCTTCTAATCAAGAAAATACATTATATATATGCCTTTGAGAGAAAACAAGAGCAACATACTGGCTAATGACCCTTGAGTCATGCAGAGCACTCTCTTTGCTGTGATCTTTGCTCGGTATAGATGCACAAAAACCAAGATCCTCAATCCTTTCAATAATATCTCTTGGTCCAATCTTATCAGAATCATAAGTAAACTTTCCTCTGTTTGTTGACAATGCCACAGATGCAGACGTTATACCTCGAACTTTGAGAAGGCTGGACTCAATCAAGGAAACACAGCTTGCACAGGTCATATTTGCAATCTGCATAAAACATTAAGGAACTGTTCATTTCAAGAGTTCATAATCTTGAACATAGTAAGCAGTGAGCAAGCAAAAGTTGAAATTTTCTAGTAAACATATCAAAGCTCTTTACTTTCTAACACAAAACTGCATTGATCTAACTAAAATGAGGGATGACTATGGGACTATTTGATAATAAACTAGCTATCTGAAAATTTACATCTTATAATATAGCAAAGAGCCAAAGTGGAATCAAGGTACAGCTGCCCACCATATTTGCGTGCTGGGTAAAGTTTCCATAATGCCAGTGCATAATCTACAGTTTTTGGTACTGCATTATGAAATTATTTTTTCTAAGCTGATGTGGAGTCTTGACAAAACAAATATGTTGTAAGACAGTGTTATGGTAATGATTAGCAGGTATAAAAGAAAGAAGTCACAAGATGTAAGATCTCTTCTTTGTGAAAAAGGTGCAAGAGTTAACACCAATAAGTGCAAGAAATATATGCATATGTCAACATGATAAAATAAGGAAAACTATTAGGCATTGCATATGCCAGTGTACAGAAACACTGAGAGTTTGTCTGCCATATAAATATGGTGGAAACCCACTCAATGGGCAAAGAGTGAATAGTTATACTTACGGCCAGTTCAACTACACTAAAACCTTGGGCATTGTCTTCCAACACAGTTGCATGATACCCTAACTCTGTTACATAATTGACAACCTTGACAATATCTGTGATGGATTGGTCATAATTAACTTCTGCTTTCTGGGCCAGCAGAGCAACCACAGCAGACTTGATACCTATAAGTAGAAATTGTTTGTAAAATTATACAGAAAAAGGGCCAGCTTATGCAGATACATTCTGAAGTCCTCCCCAGTTGGCAGAAGCCCATTTCATTCAAGGGACTTCTTCAGAAAAAATGCCAATTTTATTGAAAGTAGTTTTGGCTCAATTGGATAGACACTAATTAACATAAATAATCTGGAATTCTTGTTTGGAAATGACCTTCCATTCAGACCATTCTATATGCTCATCCAGGCAGACAGTGTGTAGCACCCAGCAGATAAAACTCCTCATATACTCATGTAAAGCTATACAAAACTTTATAAAGAAAAAGATAGATGCTCTCATTGAAAAGCCATCAGTTTTTAACATATGGCAAGTATCAGAGCTTTTATATGATCAAAAATCAGTATGCCCACTCACTTAGAGCTTTAATAACAACATCCAGCATCAAAATAAAATAATACATACCAGGTTTTTTCTTCAAACTTCTTTCAATAGTTGCAACACATGATGCACATGTCATACCACTGACTTTAAGAAATGCCTTGCAAATATTTGCATCATCAAATGATTGATTGCCAGCTTTATTTTGAATATGAACCTTATCACCAATTGAGATTTCAGATGGCTTTCTTTGTAATGTAATGGTTAAATTCTCTGGATCTCCTTCACTGGACATTGATCGTAATGAAGATGTTCTGCTTAATGCTGAATAGAATACAATCAAATATACAAGCTTAACAAATTAATGAGCAACAAACAAAACATCGGCCTGATAAGAGTTCATCATTATCATTTTCATATTTCTCAATTATGTATCTTGCAACATGTTGCACATATAAAATGTTTTTGTATACACATATTTCACTAAATAGAACTATGTTTTCAGTTTCAGTTTCATCATCTTTTAACTACTGCTTCATAAATGCGTTACATGCTGTAACTGTATTTAGTCGCATTCATACTGTATATATAATAGATTGATGAAAAAAGAAAAACAGCTTGTTCTTTATTGATGGCTAATCATTGTTTTAACTGCAAATAGTAACTGCTTTCAAACAGAGCTACTGCCTTGTAAATAAAAGAAATATATAGAAGATTCTGTTCTCTAAAGAAAGTAAGAATCCTGGAGGTCTTTGCAACTTTCTTAGATGACTGTTGCTGTACAGATCATATATATTTATATTCCATAAAAAAGTTCCATAAAATCATACAACTCCGAGTTTCACATTCATGTGATCATCAGATATATGCATATATGTATATATGTGTACATAAAGATGGCACTTAATAAATCCCAAAAACACAAAGCTCCATGAAATCAAGTCTGTGTAGCAAAATTTTTCTGAAAACCATAAAAAGAAATCTTCAAACAATGGCAGGGACACTTGAGATTTAACATAAGATAACATTGAGAATGTGAACAACAAATTTTCAGGTGTGGCCTTTTCCAGCAGATAGTAGTGAAGAGACTCTTTTGGACTACAGTATGTAATCAAGCTAACTGATATGTAGGTATCCATTTCTTATCTGGCTACCATGAAATTATCAATCTCCATAAATCCTAGTGTCAAAAACAATACCAGATAGAATCCTATTTGTATTACAGAACTTCATTATAGCACGAAAAAGTGGAAACATTCTTTTAGCATACTGAAAGCTTTTTTCGTCCGACACTCGTCTTACTATTTGCAGTCAAAACCCAATCTTGTGTAAACAAAAAGAGTTCGTTCTTTCACTTGGACTCTTCAAGTAAACAATGGTGAATAGGTGCTAATTGGCCAATCATAGGGCCAAATAGACTGATTATTCATCATATCATGTGCACCAACATCTGGCTATATATTTTGGCTCACCTTTCGGTCATTATCCAACATTTCATACTCTGACGAGTGTTGGACGAAAAAAGCTGTCAGTATGCTAAAAGAATGTTTCCGCTTTTTCATGCTATAGAGAATCCTATTCATTTAAAAGACTATTAAAACAAACCTTCTTCTAACAGAGTGGCATCAAAGCCAATATCATCAATTGCATCTCTTACTTCTTCTCTTTTGATACCAGATGGAAAATGCTTCACAACAGCCTTCTTGTCTTTTAATGAAATACTGACTTCTTTAATCCCACTTAGTTTGCTCAAAGCATGTTTTATAGAATTAGTACATGAGTCACAAGTCATTCCTTCAATGTGCAAAACTACTGTCTCCAAAGGTTCAATTTTGGATTCATTATTGGTGAGTACACTCGCCTCAATATTCAAGTCTCTAATAATGGCTTCAATTTTATCTGGATGTATTTGCAAAGGCTTAAAAGATATAGCGGCAAGGGAATTGTGTTCATAAATGTCACAGCTTATCACACCAGTCTCCCTTCGCAAATTGTTTGATATTCTTGTGGCCAACGTATTGCTCTCAACATTTTTCAAGCTCAGCAGTAACACTTTAAAATCATCTTCAGGGGCATCTTTACCTTCAAATATTACCTCTGTATCATAGCCCATTTCAGATATCTGCCCTGCAATATCATGGTTTGTTGTCTTACACTGGTCATAGGTCACAAATGCAATTCCCTTTTCCAATGATACTTCAATGTTAATGATGCCATTTCTATCTTTCATTCCACTTGTAATATTCCTAACACACGACTGGCATGTCATTCCATTTACTGATATTTTGGTTGTTTTGATATCTCCAAAAACAGGATTTTCCATTGTATTTTATGATATGGCACTACAAAAATAAAGTTGCTAAATGTTTATAACTTGCTTGGATGTATGTTCAATGTGTTAAGTACCACACAAGTAAGACAATAGCATGAAGTATGTCCCAAAGTCAAAGTGATTGCCCTCTAACTGTCCAGTAAAACACTGAGATGAGGGACATTACCAAAAGAATGATTGATCAAACTCAAAACAAAAGATAGAAAGCTGTTGAAAATTCCTCCTACAAGCCCTCCTCATTGGAATTTGCATTGCGAAGAGCTTGTAAGTCCTCAAATTAGACCTGCACTTGAATTACAAATTAGCAATAAGCATCCTTTAAATAAGCTCCCATCATCAGAGATGCTCAAGATCCTGTGTAGAATAACATCATATATAAACAGATAACTATAATATGTTACAAGTTAATCATAACGTAGATTTGAACTGTTCTTTTCATATGTTAGATCATTTTATAAGCCCCCCCCCATCCAATACACACCACTTTACATGTCCCTACATCAAAAATAAATTAAGTTTCCCTGGGGGTTAATGCGATGAGCTGTAGTAGATGAATCTTGAAAATAGTATTAGGGTGTTTTATGTGTCGTAGTTTAGCAACAATAGTTGGAGTGAACGACGAACTTTCTCCTGACCTTAATAGTATCTACAGAATAATTTTCATGCCAAGCAGTTTTAAACTTTCTACATAAATCTTAAGGTAGAACTCTCTCAGAAGGAAATGCAAAAAGGAGAACAACTTGAAAATGATTAGTTCGGGAAATGGCCTAACAAAACAACGCTCAATGTCCCGTCCCAAAACCTCATACCTGGTTCTGCTAAGTTTGCTCTGTAGAGTTTGTTTAGTCGATCGTCCTCATGAAAAGGCAGATCGGTGATATCCTATCATACAGTTTACGTCTGAATAAATGTTAATGAATAGTCATATTATTTTGCTGTACAGTTCACTATTGTTTGCACAGTATAGATCCAAGAACTTGTCTTCCTTGGTACAATACAAGTTTGTGAGGTCACGAGGGGTCTGGGATCTAAAGACGCGATTTCGAGAAGATTAATACAATCCAGAATAGAAGGGGGGCTAGCAAAAAGGGGGGGGGGCTGGAAAAAAGTCCAAAAGTTAGCAAACGAGGGATGAGGTGGGGTCTCAATAAGTGGGTTGGGGGTTGGAGATTGTCCACGATGAATGCCAATTCATGGGAGTATTTTGTCAAAACAACAAACAGTGACCATGATGTACTTTTGCAGGACAATTCTGGGCATTTTTGTGAAAATGTCCTCCTGGCTCAAAATCAATAAAAGGGAGGGTTGCAATAAAATATCTTGGCATGAAGTTTGTGAAAAAATACATAATTGGGGAGGAACGTCTATTTGGGACTGGAGAGTACTGTAGTTGTGTGATTTCGCATAAATTCCAAAGCAGGGGAGCAGACAAGGGTTGTAGGGGCATGGGTGCCTACCTTGGGGGCTGGAAGGGTAGCTCCCTGGCTATGCTACCGAATCAATGTAACCTTTGATTGCACAGGTCATGCATTTATCACAGTACACTTTTGCTGTTTGTCATTGCATAAAGCTGCTATGTCACCTCATACATTGGATATCATTGCCTTCTAAAATTTGGGTAAAATGAATGTGGAGGTGAAAAAAATGACAATTTATATCTGATAAGGAATACATCTCCAGGCCTTTCAATGAGTAAATTAGACTTGAGTGACAAATTCAGCCCATGAACTGAGCTGGGCATGTGCCTAGGCACTTGTGTGCAGTCGCACACCTCTCATTGAAAGGCCTAGATCTCTGTTTTACAATAGAGATTACTAGACATCTGCTAGTTGAACAAATCCAAATTGCATACAGTTGAAGGCTTGCGAAAAATATCTTTTTGTCCATTATTTACTCAGGTGCTGTTGCAGATGTTGATTTTCTTAATGACAATAACAGGTCAAAAAATCTCAAGGCTTAATCCAGTTCCAGGGCTTAATCCAGTTTATTTTGAGCAGGATAGGAGTATGGGGCTGACTTCCACGTCATCAATATAACTGTGAATTTCCATGAATGATCTAATTTTAACTTGATTTCCTCTTTCATTGAATTGGGTTTATGCAGAAAGAAGCCAACAGGATTACTCCAAATTAATTCACTATGGAAGTAGCTTTCACCTAAATCTAAACTACATGACCAAAAAGAGCTCTTGAATGAATGTTTTGGCATAAATAGGCTTTCAGCTCATGCGATTTAAAAATAGTAAAGTGCATATAGGAGAAACTTCTGACAGGACTAACAAAGTTGGCTAATATAAATTGTTTGTCAAGTTACATAAATTCAGATTGCCTGATGCCTACTGTATACCATAAGTACAAAACAAAAGCGGTTAAGAGGGGTAGAGAAATGATCTCAGCTTGAAATAAATCTATTGCATCAGAAGTCATTTTACTAACTGTTCTTCTGGATTGGGTCAAAACTAAAGCCAAAATGGCTTCCCTTAACCTCAAGGGCAATCTGAGCTCATTATATACACCCGTCTGGTTAAGTCCCTTGACAGCACATCATGCAGTGCTGAATGTCAATTACTTTGTACTCTGCAACTTATTTCCAGGTAATGGTCCCTATGGCTCAACTTTAAGACCCAGGCATCTTTGGACCACCTCCATGGAAATTGCCAGAGACTTCTGATTTACTGAAATCAAATCCAGGGTTCTGTAGAAAAGAAGCAAATAGTCATCATAATACACAAATGTGACTTAAATATCCACAGCTCAAAACTCAACATTGAGAATTTATGATGACCTCTCTCTTTGCTGCTACTCCAAGAAACAAAAGAATATAAGTGTTACTCATTGAAACGCATTTCAATCAATAGCCCTAAGTTTCACCTACAAAAAAGATGGAAATCTACTAGGTCTAGAATCTTCTTACTATAAAGCAAAGTTGCATCACTCAGAATTCACATGACAAATAAACAATTCAAACAAACCTCTCTCTGGAACCTTTCAAGGACCATTTTCTTTTCCATTTCATTAAAGGTTAAAGGATCAACTGGCTGCTCATTTTTTAACAATGATTTCCAACAGTTTGCAGCATCTTTATTAGTCTTAACAAGAGATATTCTTAGATCTTCTCGATCTTCTATAAATGTCAAATGAATAGATGAGACTTTTCCTTAATACTACACTTTACTTCTTTCATCATCTAACAGGTGGGGGAGGGTACCCTTTATTTCATGAGTTGGATTTCAAGGGGCCTTCCAAAACATGCAGAATGGATATGAATAATTGTCATGATGGAATGGTAATCTTACAGGCTCAGTAAACAATAATAACTATGTAATTTATTCATCATGAATAATGAAAACAAGATTTCATGTCTGTTTCCATGATTCTGAAAGTTTTTGACATATCTTTTGTCATTGTTCTGGTTATCAGATATAAATAAACATGCAATTGCAATATGTTACACCAAAAATACTGTAAATTACATTGCTATAACAAAGAAAGCTAAGAATAGAAATAAACCATTCTACTCCTATTTGAAATTTTACTGGACTCTTTGGAAATTGTCTGTTTGATTAGCTGTCAATGGAATGAGATCTAATATAGGTAGGGTAAATCTGATAAGCAATTGCAGGCACTGCAGAACAGGGTGGCTGTGGGGGGGTATACCCCCCACTTTTTAGGAAATAAACAATAATGCTTTAAAGAGGTCAAAAGAATTCGCTAATGATTGATTACTGTAGTTTTTCCGGCACTCAAAGGTGGCATCTGAATTGAGCACTAGTATTGTGCTGCAGGGATTACTTTTTTGTTAAATCGTGACATCAATAATAGAGTAATATAGCCACTTCGCTAAATTTTAGCCCCCCCCCCACTTTCAGACTGCTCTGTGGTCCCTGAATTGGGCCAGTAAAATAAATTTGAAAAATTGGAATACAGAACCAGGACTATAGCCATGACAATAAGATATAAAAAGTAGAGGTGTACAGGGCGAACAGATGCCTTACCAAGGGTCCAGATTGTCTCATCAGCCACAACCCTGTCATATAATGTTCCCTGTAGAAGGAGTGAAGATATACAGTCTGATGGCTTTACAAGCATACATAAACATGCATGTAGGTATACACACATACACAAACACACAGACACACAGACACACAGACACACAGACACACAGACAGACACACAGACAGACACACAGACAGACACACAGACAGACACACAGACACACCACACACACAGACACACAGACACACAGACACACACAGACACACACACACATACACACACACACACACACACACACACACACACACACACACACACACACACACACACACACACACACACACACACACACACACACACACACACACACACACACACACACATATTTGGAGCAAATTACCAAACAGTATAGTCAATTCTAGTTCCTTGCATTTGCATTGATTCAAAATGTTGAGCCCATCTGAAGATGATAGAAGTGCCCAAATAATTTCAGGACAAAGCAGAAATATAATCTCACTCATGTACCTCTGCTAGAAATGGATGGTCTACCTAAACATACTATACACCATTCAATAGCTTCAACATTGCAGAGTTTGGAAACTGCACATTCAAGATTTTTTGTCTTAAATGATAATTCATACCCAGAAATGGGTGTGGCAGGGTGTTGAAAGGCGATAGGGCGTGGTTTATTTGGTTAATTTGAATATTTTCCAACTATCATAATGATGATATTAATGAAGTAAAAACTGCCCCACTGACGTGCCTGCTGTTCGCTGCAGAGCTTTTCAAGTTGAGAAACAACAGAACATGAATAAATCGTTATACTTTCTGAGCCAAAAATCAAGCAGGCCCTGCAAGGGCACACCTGAGAACAAGTGCACACTTGCACACCTGACCTTTTGCTCGTGCACACTCGAGATCTCATAGAAAAACACCATATTCTGCAGTCGGGGATAGCTCTCGGTGAGTGGATTACAATGATATCGTTATTTATCCCACAGCTCAAATTTTCCGAGAGCTAGTGAAGGGTATGGATCACGGTTAGGTTTCGCGCTCAAATAGCACCAGTCATCAAAATTTCATCGACTTCTACTACTTTCATCATGATATCAATGAAATAGATCAAACTGCAACACTTTTGAGATTATTAAAACGCCTGCTAGTCCCAACCCTTGCCCCTCTCCCACATCAAAAATGGTTAGTTGAGAGCTCTGTGTATACCTACCATGTAGAAAAAGAAAATGTAGTTTTCTGACGATTAGATGATGTGTTCCTAGCACAAGAAGTCCCGTTTACTAAGCGAACTGCAGTTCTTAACATCCACCGGAAAATACTGAACTACACCTTACCTCCACAATTGTTTTTTCAGCTACAGATATTTTAAGTCTACTTGGTTCTATGATACACTTAATTGATTTTGGGCTTGTTCCCTTTTTGACTTTAATTAGAATATAAACATCTTCGATGGTCTGTCCCCATTTGCCCCATGGGGCATCACTGAAAACTAGACCTGACTTCTCGTCAAAATTGTCCGCCATGCTATACTTGCTTCTAATTCGCATCTGAAAGAGAGGCAATTGCATCATGTGGCCAAGTTCTAGTTGCGCCCTTTTGCATCATGCTGCCTGAATGAAAACACGACTTAGGAGTGTTCTGCGTTGTCTTCCTATTATCAGGTCAAGACTTCACACCTCTCACATCAAGTGGAGACAACTAAGTTATTCAAGTATGACGGTATGTTTAATTTAGGAATATACTTATAACGGGTTACATCTATCGCATTCTCTATGTAAACTATATATGACTAAAATCTGATTCGATTCGCAGCCGGCAATGTATCGTATCTGCACTTTGCAGCTGAAAGTATGACTTGCAGTTATAAAATGCCACTTGTAGATAAAGTAAACTTAAGTCTATGATGTTGCTTTCATTTAGGCCTAGCGTTTTCGTGTATTTAATTGCTTATTTCTTGGTGTTCTTGTAAATTTACCGTTGATTTGGTTGTGAACTTGTGTTCATAAATGCCAGAGTCTGATTTGCTGCAATTTTTATTCTAGGAATTAGAAAGGAAAAGTCAAGTGAAATTAAATACCCTGCTTGAAATTGAGTCCAGTATACAGCAGAAGTGGAGAGATGAAAAAGTATTCGAGGAGGATGCCCCAATGGTTAGTGTGTTATTTCTGATGCATTCATAACGTGGCATTCTTCTAACCAGGTTTTTATAGGTCTTTTAGCTGGCAGTACAGTATAGTATGCAAATCTGTGAAATTTTCTCAAAACAGGAAACTGTACTCTTTGCAGGTTTACTGTTACAGTGGTTTTTTAGCCTTCATGCTAAAATGGACCAAGCCATAAGAAGTAATTAAGTGGCTGGGTTATAAATCGCCCTCCTCATTGGCGTCAAATAAGCGATTTTTACAATACATACAATTGGTTTGGAAATGCATTGGAATGTATGTAAAAAGAAAAATGATACCATAATTTTTAGAACTCTTTGAAAAGGTCATTGAAATCAGGGGTAACCTGTGTGATTGAGGAAGTTGTGGAGGTACACATTAGTGATCACCCACACTGATGTTCTGGCTACCTTTTTGATTGTGAATGGTGTTATTTGTATCATAAATGTGATTCTCATGCATTATAAGTTACTTTTTCATTTTTTGATTTCAGGAAGGAATTCAACATGAAAAGTAAGTAAGCATTACAGAGAGCTTACACATGACATCTTTGGCTCAGAATAAGCAGTCCAGTATGCATTCCATATAGTCCATACCAGAGCTTTCCAGCATGGAAACAGGCCTTGCCTGGAAAGTCAATCTAGTGAGCAGGAGTGCCTGAACCATGTGTAAAATTTTGCATAGAGTGCAATGTGTAGAGCACCCAAATTCTTAAAGTCAAAGGTATGCATTATGAGAAAGGTGGTGAAGTGGAGTGCCTAAATTGTCCAATGAGCTCGTTTATTAGAGCACCGTTGTTTTTGCTTGGAGGGCAAGGCCTGATAGGGTGTATCTTTTCCTTAGCTTACTGGTATGAGGTTCATTTTACTGTTGTTGCACCTGCGCATGAAAGTTAGAGGGGACAGAAACGTGCCACTGATTTATCTGTTAAAAAATTACTAGGGATTGACAGTCAGTACCAACATAACTCTTCTCTTTGCATCATGCAAGAACAGGGCGTGACACCTCCCTTTCCCAAAATATTTTTTATTTGTGCTGCCTTTGTGTGATGGTAAAAGTGACTCAATACATCTCTGGCATGAGTTTTACATGGATTGTCCACTGATTAGTCATAGCTCTGCATTGTGCTAATAAGGACATTTGTAATCCAAGAAGCAAATGTTTTTAATTGAAATACCTTTTGCTGGATATATGACAGAAAGGCAGTGATAGAGAATGTTTTGTTATTATATACTAGATATAGTTAATAGTTTCTAAAAGAGTTTCTAAAAGTTACTTGTCTCTGTAGAGTACTCTTGAGTCCAGAATAGGAGGGGGTGGCAGTAAGTAGTGAGGATCTGCAGTAAGGTTGTAATGAGAATATCCTGGCATGCATTTTTCAGAAATGTAAATGGTCTGGCGATGTCTATTCCTGACTTGAGAGTAAAGGTAGTCAAACTATGGCCTGCACTTGGATCCAGCCCCCAATGGCATTCTGTCAGGTCCACCAATTGTATTTGATGTTAGAGTGCTAGTTTTATCATTTGTTTTATAGCTTTGTAATGACGTGTAAAATGTTGTTTCCTTGTTTGTATTGATTTTTGTTTTTCATACCCCTCCATGTTTCATGTTGTTGCATATTTTTCTTTTCCTGTTTGGTTTTGCATATTTCCTCATAGTTTCCATTCTGGCTTGCAAGTGCTCAGCAGAACAAACGTGTGGCCTAGTGCATTATTTTTTACTTATCTGGCCTGGTGTAAATGTTTGCTGACCCCTGTCTCCTACTCAAAACAATAATACAAATGGTGTAAATCAGTATTGGCATCACAGTTGTTTTCACTTCTTGCATTTGACTACGTCACAATTTTTTTACAGGAAAGAAAAGTACCTTGTTACCTTTCCATATCCTTACATGAATGGAAGACTACATCTTGGGCACACATTTTCACTCTCAAAGGTGATTTTTGTCTGTCTATAGACTTCGTTGGTTTTTTATCAGGGATTTTGTGCAGACTTGTTTATTTTGTACCATGTTAGTAATAGAGATCAGAGCAGAATTGGCTAAGGACATCAAGGATAAGAACCATACATAATAAGATTCATGACTGAGAGCCTAGAGAGATAGATATTTAGAAATGTTTATCAGAGTCTTCAATATAGTACTGAGCCATCAGAACTCCTCCAAAAATTTTTTGTAGTGATTTGCAAGTAGCATAGTTTAGAAGTAGTAAGTTTGCATTCTAGCTTTTCTTTACTTTTTGTCCTTATTTATTTGTTAGCTTGAAAAATCCCTTGAGCCACTATTAAGATCTCATTTACGTGATGTCAGATTCAATTGAATACGGTATGTTTTCATATCGTATTTTCCCAATCGTTTACACGATGACACTATTGCATACCGTGGGATTTTGCATACACTTCTGAATACGGAACGAAACGTATACGGTATCGTGTAAATACCAGAATCCGATATGATTTCATCACGGACCGAGAATGGGCCCAATATGGAAAATAGCAAGAGCAGCTTGTTTTTAAGGGATCGATTATGAGGCTGTTCTTTCTATTGTTTCTGCTAGCCTCGTTGTCGATCCGTTACCATTTCATATCGGAGCAAGCGTTTGCATGATATCACATTGAACACTCATTCCAACATCTTGTAAACTGTCGAATTTCTTATCTTCCTCCTCCTTCCCGGAATCCTACAGTTTATCTTTTTTCAAACCTAAAATTTACAAACTTGATCTTATCTCCCTCTCTACTCAGCCTTCCTCTTTGTTCCGTTGTTGGGAGCTTTGCAATGGGCTCCAGGGCCTTTCCCCAATCTGGTATCATGGAAATGGGATCTAAATGCCAAAGAACTACTTTTGGCTTGTGAACCGCTGGTTGACCATCCCTGGATAAAGGCAAATTGAATTGATTTAGCATAAAGTTTCCTGTATTGTATTGTAAATTGGTATCTGTATTATGGAATAATTTTTAACATGCTAATTAAAAGTGTATGATTACAGTTGTGCTATTCGCTTTAAGCTCATTTCACTTTTGTTCCATTCTATGTTGGTATCACAATGTGCATAATCAGTGTGAGGTATGCAATTTATTACAGAATCCACTTTACGATTAGGATTGTAACGCGACAAAAAAGCAGAGCTATTTCTTTGTCTGTAGAGATGTTTCGGCTTTTCCATTTTCGGTGTTCATTACAGCAAACTAAGCTAGGATGACATATAAGACCAAGCCAAGGAAAACATAATCGTTATAGGACCTAAACGTTTCGACTTATCCGTAGGCCAGATTTCAATTCTTGATATTTCGAACCAGTTCAGGAAATTTTATGCATAATATATTTCCGTAAGGTATATGAATTCTATTTGCAGTATTTTTGTTAAAACTCATAGAAAAGAACAAATGTAATGCAAAATCATGGTTCAGTATTATTTCTCAAAGATATTCTCATTAGTTTTGAGCAATAGAGCTCTAATTTCAATAGTAGACTGGCAGTTTTATCTTGTCTCTCTTGATTTTGTGTTTTTGTGAATTTTTGTTTAAGCACAATAAAAGTGCCTTCTCTTTTTAGTTTGCTGTTGGTTACCAGCGTCTTAAAGGAAAGCAATGCCTATTTCCATTTGGTTTCCATTGTACCGGAATGCCTATTAAAGTATTTCACTTTCTTAGATTCATCATTTTTGTGCAGAGTTCTTGGTTTACTTTTTTTCTATTCACTATATTGGACGAAGTAGTTTAATTTTAATCATCAATCTTTGTACTTGACTTAAATTATTGCTGAAACTTTTGTGCCCGATTTTTTTGCTTTGGAAATATATTTGCTTGATTTGTTCACCCTTCAAATTATTCTTACTTCACTCTTTTCGCGCAGTAGAACATTGCCAGTCATTGGGAAAAATATTTTGAAGTAAAGCTTAAGAGGGCAGCAGCTCAAGCACATATGAAGTAGTATTAGACCTCTATTATTTAAAATGTTTCTACAGCAAGTGGCCATAGTAAAAATCCATAAATTTGCTATAGATTGTCGTATTGGAAGGGTAGCTTCTCTGTTGTAGGCATGCGCTGACAAGCTGAAGCGCGAGATGGAAGAGTTTGGCTTCCCACCGAAGTTTCCCGAAGTAAAGCCCGATGATACTGATGCTTTGAAGGTGAGGTGGTTGTTTGACATATTAGTAGAGACCGATTATACTGATGCTGTGAAGGTGAGGTGGTTGTTTGACATATTAGTACAGACCGATTATACTGATGCTGTGAAGGTAAGGTGGTTGTTTGACATACAGTAGAACTCGCATAATTCGGATCTAATTGGACCGCCAAAATTCGTCCGGATTAAAGCAAATCCGGATTACGCTAAAATTTTTTCTATGACCCCGTTAAATTTGTGTTTTTGTTTGGAGATCACTCCCAGCATATTTCGGATTCACGTACAATGTCATAATTCAAGTCACTCCTGAACACCTATTGACAGATGGGTTGTGCAGTTGTCGACTACCATTGCAATTTTTCTATGTTTAAGTTTTATTGTCTGTCTAGTTTCATTAACCATTCAGTGAACAGTTCCCTTGTCATCCACGCTTTCTTATTTGCCTTACAAGTAACGAGAATATGAAGCACATTTATGAAAGCCAGAGGCTTTTGGCTTTTGCCCACCACTATCAGCAGCAATTTTTCCCTTCCAGTCATGCTTGCCGCAACTAATGCAGTAATCCTAGTCTTGTTTTTTTACCACCATGCTGCTTTGTACCGATGAATCCTAGGCTTTTTTCTGGTAACAGTGGCCAGAACAGACCGGTTTCATCAGCATTAAAAATGTTCTCTTGTTCACACTTCAGTATCCACTCCCCCTGCTTCGCTTGATTTCAAAATTTCCCCCATTCCGTAGCGTTTTCTACATCGGTGGATCCATCCCGAGGTCATTTCCGAACTTTCACAACCGAATTCCTTCGAGAAATAGTCAGCCTTTGCTACTAGCATGTCTCCATCAATTTTCAAATCCGGACCGGTACAATACTGACGGAGCCAGATAATAAAAGTGGCTTTGATGTTGGAAAACGTACATTTTTTACACGCTTTATTGTACCCTTTCTTGCATCTGGCGGATTTTCCACAACATTAACAACTGTTTTTCTTCGTTTCTACTTTCATCATATGACTTAAAGCCTGTGGTTTTATTCCAAACTTTAACGCTATATCTTTTCTTTTTATTCCCGGATTCTCATTGCAAAATTTAATTACTCTATATTTCTTTTCGTACGCACGATCTGTGTGCTTTCGCTTTGAAGCCATAATGACTATGAAAATGTATTGCTTTAAAGTGTTTTTTTTTTATTCAGAATAAAAAGCTTACAATAACGAGTTACATATAACATTACTTACAAGCCAAACATTACTATACTACAAAGACGATACCCCGAGGAGCTATATCCTGACTACCCCGGGTTAGAAGATGTTATTCTTCTATCAGGAGGTTAGAAGATGAACTGAGTGAACATTGTTTTGGGAGTTATCAGCAAATTTTATCCTGATTAGAGCAGTTGATGGGTCTTCGCAAGTGCAGATAGCCATGAAATTTTATAGTTGTGCTGTGGTCTACGTAGAAAGTATGTTTCGGAATTGTTTCAAAGATGGGAATCAACTAATGACGATTTTACGTAAATCAGGCCACTTCATATGGCGGCCTCTAGGCCATAAGAAGCCCGGACGCCATCTTCCAGTGGCCCAGAAGAGAGTTGCCTTTTTTATTGTTTATTTTGCGCTCGTTGAGGTGTTAATTGTTGGTGAAGAGAAAAAGTCACCGTTGTTTCAGAATTAGACATTTTATCGACATGAAGTTACTGACCTCTGCAGAATCGCGGCCCAACCGAATTTCTTGATTTTGACATTTGTCCGAGCGATCACCGAATAGCATAACCCTAACATAGATTATTTTGCAATAGAATATGAAAAGCAAAGTAGCAGCAAAAACTGGTGGCGTCAAATATCAATGGGAGATAATGCAGAATATTGGACTGGGTGACGAGGAGATAAAAAAGTAAGGCTACTGTATGTTATATAGTTTTTTATTGATTTATCACCGCTAAAGTATTGCATATATTAATGTCCTATTCTAAAACACTATAATTTTAATGCTAGATTCGGTAACACTTTGTTAAGCGGGAATATATTGTAATTTCTTTAATAATTCTTTTCAAATATATGGTTTTTGTAGATTCGCTGATACAGACTATTGGCTAGAGTACTTTCCACCTAAGGCTCAATCTGATTTACAGAGAATGGGTTTGAAGGTTGTCATGCGTATATGTTTTACTTCCCTTATGCACTACTGTTATTTTTCATATATAAAATAATCGCTTCTGGATATGACTTAGTTAACATAATCTTTCACTAGTGTTTATATGATGGGGAAAATGAAGAGTGTGCTAGATATCGTTGCCACATCATAGGTCAGCCGGGATCTTTTGTGGGGTCGCGGACATGTAAAAAGATTTGCCTTTGATTACATTATTGTCAAATTTATGAGTTATTGCAATTATTTCATAACCTTTTTAGGCCCCTTTTAGGTTTGAGCTCCGGTGCAATCTGCACCCTGCCACCCACCCTTAGGCACCCCTGCTGCCTCTTCCTCAATGAGAAAACTAGGCAATATGTGAAGTTATGGGGACATAGAGCACTGTTTTTAGAAGAAGAACTACTGAGTTGCAGATTCTTAGCTTTGTTTCAATGTGTTAGGTGGTCAAAGGTGTGATGGGCTGTCTAAATGAAACACTGCGTTGACGCTTTGACATTGTGCTTTCTAAGAGTCACAATTATACCAAGGGGCCCGTTGAAACATTTCTCATTATTGCATCGAGTTTGATTCAGTTTTATGCCACAAGAGGGTGCGTGCTAGAATGAATCTGGAAGATTCTTATTCGCATAGTGAAAAGTATCTAGTACGAACATAGAGGTTTTTCGCCTTAGAGCGCATAATCTGATTCTACCAGAGTTTCTCAGCAACAATAAGTCGCAAGTAAACTTTAGACAAACGAGGGTACAATAGTCGACAAAAGTCCTTGGGACCCTTGGACGAAACAGATAAAAAACCACTGTCCTCTACATATTGTCATAGTTGCTAC
This sequence comes from Mastigias papua, assembly GCA_964019165.1. Taxonomy (NCBI): domain Eukaryota; kingdom Metazoa; phylum Cnidaria; class Scyphozoa; order Rhizostomeae; family Mastigiidae; genus Mastigias; species Mastigias papua. The sequence goes on from OZ025267.1 coordinate 4,691,704, forward strand.
AAACATGCACCCCCCTTCCCCCTAGAACAATGTTGGTTCGCTTGTGGGACACTTGAAGTTGGCGTGCACGCAAAATTTTCCCATTATCGCAGGTACTTCACCAGAAAACCAACATTGTTTCAGGGGGAGAGGGGGATGAAAGTTCGTTGCAGAATATAAAAAGTGCGAAGTGTCCCAGGACTTTTGTCGGGTATTGTAGATTTTACCTTGCAAAACATGTTTCAATTGAATCCTCGGCCGTCTTCTGTTATAAAGACCATTAGTTACTCCCCTGGGGTCTTACAACATAAAGTATCCCATTGATAGATAATGTGTGAAGTTCTGTAATTGAGGGTTTGAGATGTTATAAAAATTGTGAATTTGATGAACTGATTTGTTTACTGAAAGTGAAGGACAGCATGTTTCGGTCTTACATGTTTTCTGGCACTGGAGGAGAAGGCAGGTAGGGGACATGGGGCATGGGACTGGGGACATGGGACAGGGGGCAAGGAAATAAAATTTAGGTATGCTATAGTAATGATTCTGTTTTGTTTCATTGACCATTGTATACAGCTAAGCTGATTCC